>JAQZBX010020075.1:0-33291 GCA_029593785.1 Cabassous unicinctus
AAGTCCAAATTACCAATTTGCCTTTCATTGTAATTCTGTTTTTTAAAAATGAATAAACTGTTCCCTCAAAGAAAAAATACACTATTGCTGGGGAGTGGGTGTAGCTCAGTCGTTTGAGTGCCTGCTTCCCACGTACAAAAAAAAAAAATTATTGCTAAAAAGTGCTGACCATCACCTGAGCTTTCAGCGAGTTGTAATCTTTTTGCTGGTGGAGGGTCTTGCCTCAATGTTGGTGGCTGCTGACTGATTGGGGTGGTGGTTGCTGAAGGTTGGGGTAGCTCTGTTAATTTCTTAAAATAAGACAACAATGATGTTTGCCACATTGATGGACTCTTCCTTTTATGAAAGATTTCTCTGGAGTACGTGATGCTGTTTGATAGCATTTTTCCCACAATAGAACTTCTTTCAAAGTTGGAGTCACTCCTCTCAAATCCTCCTGCTGCATTATCTATTATGTTTATGTAATATTCTAAATCCTTTGTTGTCATTTCAACAGTGTTCATGGCATCTTCACCAGTAGAGTCTATCTCAAACCACTTTTTTGCTCATCCATTAGAAGCAACTCCTCATCTGTTAAACTTTAATCATGAGATTGTAGCAATTCAGTCACATCTTTCACATTCTACTTCTAATTCTAGTTCTCTTGCTATTTCTACCACATCTGCAGTTACTTTTCCACTAAAATCTTGAACCCTTCAAAGTCATCTTTGAGGGTTGGAATGAACTTCTTGCAGACTCCTGTGAATGTTGATATGTTGACTTCCTCCCATGAATCACAAATTTTCTTAATGGCATCTAGAATGGTGAATCCTTTCCAGATAGTTTTCAGTTGACTTACCCAGATTCATCAGAGGAATCACTACCTTTGGCAGTTAAAGCCTTATGAAATGTATTTCTTTTTTTTTTTTTTTTTCTTACCGGGAGTTCCTGGGGATCGAACCCTGGTCCCTCCATATGGTAGACAGATGCTGAACCTCTTGAGCCACATCCATTTCCTGAAATGTATTTCTTAAATAATAAGACTTGAAAGTCAAAATGACTCTTTGATCTGTGGGCTGCAGAATGGATGTTGTGTTAGCAGACATGAAAACAACATTCATCTCAGATACATTATCGGTGAGCAGTAATATTTTGAAACTTTTTTTTTAAGCAGTAGGTCTCAACAGTGGGCTTAAAATATTTGGTAAACCATTTATAAGCAGATGTGCTGCCATCCACGTTTTGTTGTTCCATTTATAGAGCACAGGCAGAGTAGATTTAGCATAATTCTTAAAGACCCTAGAATTTTCAGAATGGTAAATGAGCATTGGCTTCAACTTCAGCTGCATTAGCCCCTAACAAGAGAGTCAGCCTGTCCTTTGAAGCTTTGAAGCTAGGCATTGACTTTTCCTCCCTAGTTAAGAAAGTCCTAGATGACATCTTCTTCTGATACTTCCCAAAAGTATAAGTATTGTTTATTGTAGCCACCTTCATCAATTATCTTAGCTAGATCTTTTGGGTAACTTGCTGCAGCTTTTAAACCAACACTTGCTGCTTCACCTTGCACTTCTTGTATGATGGAGACTGCTTCTTTCCTTAAACCTCATGAACCAACCTCTGCTAGCTTCAAATTTTCTTCTGCAGCTTCCTTACTTCTCTCAGACTTCATACGAATGAAGAAAGTTAAGGCCTTGCTCTGGGTTAGGCTTTGGCTTTAGGGAATGTTGTGTCTAGGTTGATCTATCTAGACTACTTTCTCCATATCAGCAATAAGGCTGATTCACTTTCTTATCATTCGTATGTTCTCTGGAGTAGCACTTTCAATTTCCTTCAAGAACTTTTTCTTTGCATTTACAACTTGGCTAACTGGTGCAAGGGGTCTAACTTTTGGCCTGTCTCGACTTTCAACATGCCTTCCTCACTGAGCTTAATCATATCTTGGTTTTGATTTAAAGTGACAGATGTGCAACTCTTCCATTCACTTGAATACTTGGAGGCCGTGTAGGGTTATTAGTGGCCTAATATTGTTGTGTTTCAAGGATTAGGGAGACCTGAGGAGTGGAAGAGGGATGGGACAGCTGGTCAGTGAGCAGTCAGAAAACACACATTTATTGATTAAGTTCACTGTCTTATATAGATGTGGTTTATGGTGCCCCCAAACAATTGCAATCGTGCCATCAAAAATCGCTGATCACGGATCACCATAACAGATATAATAATAATGAAAAGTTTGAAATATTGTGAAAATTACCAAAATGTGACACAGAGACCACAGAGACAGGAAGTGAGCACATCTTGTTGGAAAAATGGACCAATAGACTTGCTTGACACAGGTTTACCCCAAACTTTCAATTTGCAAAAAACGTAGTATCTGCAAAGCACATTAAATCAAAGTACAATAAAAACAAAGTATGCCTGTATTTCCTACATAATAAGGACAATCTTGTAGGTAAGCACAATGCAACTATCAAAATCAGGAAATTATCATTGATATATTACTACTATATAATTAATCCTCAGACCATTTAAGTATTAATTGCTCCAGTGTCTTTTATAGCAAAGGGATTCAGTTCGCGCAAGTCACACATTGCACTCAATTGTCATTTCTTTGTCTCCTCGGTCTTTTTTTGACTTTGTGATCTTGACACTTTTGAAGATTATAGGCCAATTATTTTGTAGAATATCTGATATTTCCTCATTAATAGTTTCAGGTTATGCATCTCTGATATTACAGAATTGATGCTTTGTTCTTCTCATTGCATTCTTTGAGGTGGTGATGATTTCAATTTGTCCCATTAATGTTCATGTTCACCAGGCTTACCACTGTCAAGTTAAATTTTTCTCTTTTATAATTAAGTATTTTATAGGAATATTTTGAAACTATTTAAGTGTCCCTTTCCTTGTCATACTTTCAGTATATTTATTATGTATGTCTGTATGGACTCATGGTTTCCCATTTTGTTCAATGGGTAATAATCTATTGCTAGCATTATTTATTTTCATGTCAGATTATTCCTCATCTCGCTAATGGGAGTCCTAGTCAGGTTGGCTTCTGTCTACGTTTTATATGTCCCCATAATTTGAGCACTTCCTTGATTTCTGGTCCAATAAAATGTTCTAGGCTCATCACATGCTTTTTCTGCCCCAGTCCTCGACTCAGCCATTTCTCCAAAGAGCCCTGGTTTCTTTAATATTAAATAGTTTTAGAAGTCAAGATCTGGCTGTTAGGTTTGCTCATTGCTATTGGGCCATTGTTGCTCTCTGGCTCTCTCAGTAGACATGGAGAAAATGAGGTTCCAACTCCCCACTGTACTCTGACCTCCCTGTGTGGATGCTATCTTCATCCTGCTTTGCTCCAACACCGCTCACCAGGCTGCTGCTTCATGGGGACTCCTTCACTGTGCTTAGGCTCTGACACACCACACTAGGCCACACACCCTCCTCCCATATGGATATCCTCTTCCCTGTACTTGGGCTCTTACAGGTCATACTGAGTCTCCCCCATGTGTGGATGCTCTTTCTGATTCTCCTCACCACGCTATCCCCCAGTGTGGACTCTCTCCTCACCCTGCTTAGGCTCTGGCACCCAGTGTTGGGCTGCCCTCATCATTTTTTATCTGGACTATTCTAACACAGTAGCTTCCTAACTAGTCTTTCTGTTTCCATTCTTTCTCCATCTTCTACACTTCTGCCAGAGTGATCTTTCTGCAATGTAAGTCAAATCATGCTACTCATCTGTTTAAAAAAACTTTGTTAGTTCCCTTTTGCTTGTAGAATAAATTTTAATTTTCTTAGGCTGGTATTCAAGTCCTTCTAGCACAGGGGTTCTTAACCTTTTTTGTTCCGTAGACCCCTTTGCCAGTCAGGTGAAAACCACGGACCCCTTATTAAGTCTACACTATACTGTGTATTATTTAATAAATATATCACACCTGCACCAACATGTCCCCACAAGAATAATGTTGTTTTTTTTTTTAATTTAAATTCAAGCTCACCGGCCCTCTTGTTAAGAACCCCTGCTCTAGAATCTGACCCAAATGTACCTTTCCTGCCTTATCTCTTATTAATTCTTCTGTGTTACCTAGTACATTTACTCCTCCAGATTTTTGGCCTCTCTTCCACCTGGCTTAGCCAATTACTTTCTTCCCTATCTGACAAAATCCCACTGGCTTCTAGTTCAGATGTCTAGTATGGGATGTCAGAGTCCAAGCACAGTGATGAGGGCATGCATATGGGGAGGGAGTGGCCTGGTGAAGCCTTCTCTGATCTCCATAGTCAGAATAATCTTTCTTTTTTTATTTCTATTTCTGATGGAGTACTTCATTCTTTCTTGTTTTCATGATTAACGCTGTCATCCTGGTGCTCCTGATCCATTGAGTGCTTCTTGTATGCTCAGGGCATTGTGTCTAGCAGACAGGCAAGGCTGATGGAACTTGTCAAGGGAATAAATTCTGGGTGGTTGAGGTTACTGCAGTGATGAATCTGTTGTTTTTATTTGAAGTCCATTCACAGGCTCCACTGAGGTCTGAGAGACCCTGACTACAGGTAAGGGTTTAGATCTTGGCACTGCTGAATCTAGATGCCTGTCTTTGCCAGAGCTCTTTCTGAGAATACTATATATATTCACAATATTCTTTCTGTTTGGTAAATTCCAAATATGTCCTTTTAAAAATTTCTCTGCATTCTCATCCCAAGTAAGAGAATTCTTGGCTACAGGCATATGGGTATTTAAAGCTGCAAATAATAGCAGCTACATCACCCTACTAAAAAAACCTAGCCCAAGCTGTCTGAAGGCCAGCATTTTGACAGCATGTGTCTTCTGACAGCCTGTCTGCCATTCAGTCTGTCTCTGGAGAGGCATTTAGGCTGAAGTGTCAGCAAAGGAGGGTTTCATGCTTTCTCACTGACTTAAAATCCTAAACTGTTCAGGGCTATGTAGGTGTGTAGAGAGAAAGGAAGCATCACAGGCTAGGCTTCTTGCAGGATTTGGGTGTCTGAGGAGTAAGAAAAAGATAGGAGACTATATAATTTTAGGCCCCACTACTAACCCCACTTGTTCCAGCCATAGTAGCATCTTGATCCTCTTTTGTTTTACTCATCCCTTCTCCAGGCCTTTGCCCAGGCTTTTCTTTCTATCCTGTTTGAATTGTCTGACTTCAAAGCCTATGCACTTTACCATGTTTCATAATCATAGCGATGAAATGGTAAAAAAAAAAAAAAATCATTCACTTTTGCTTTTCCTGCCAGGTGTTCAGTGTAGTTTAAAATAATTTCAAAATTGAGGTCAGGGCATTTTCTAGTATATATATTCAGTGTTTGACAACACAGGAGTTGGAATCAAGCTATACTTACCTACAAGGCTAGCTGTCTGTTTGATTTGGGCTGAGAGACCATAGGAATGCTCCCAACTCAAGATTAGCACTCTTCCATCTGCCTGTTAGTAATAGAAATTAAAGAGGAATGAAGGCTTTTAGAATTGTTTGGGAAGCAGCATGGATAGATCTTTAAAGGATGGTGGAGCTGAATTCTAATTCCAGCTCTAATATTTACTAGATTTGCAATCTTTGGCAAGTGTTAAGCTCTCTGTGTTTCAGTTTCCTCATATGTAAAATGAAGGCAATAAAGTTGTGTTGTGACAACAAATGATATGATTCTCCTAGGGTAGACTCTGGTTTTGACTTGGCACCAACAGTGGTTGAGCGGTTCCCATCAGAACCTAATCGTCTCTGGCCTAGTACATTATCTCATACTTCTCAAGCCACTTATATTATCTTATGTAATCTTCACAGTGTGCCCAGATAGGGAAAGATAGTGTGATTATTCCTATTTGACAAATGAGGAAATTGGTGCTCAGAGAAGTTGTCTTTTGTCTGAGGATCAGGGACCTTTGACTCCCAGTTCAGGACTCCTCTTGCACACTGACCAGTCCTTCTAGGAGAGGGCAGTGTGGTAAAATGAGCCCTGAATTGAAAGTCAAGTATACCCTGATTACAATCTTAGCGAGGAGAATTTGAGAGTCACCTCATTTACTACTTTATTAAAATAGAAATGCTAACTGTTCAGCCTAACTTATATTGGTTTGTTTATTTAGCAAACAATTATTGAGTATTTACTATGCCATACAGTATAATACACCTGGTCCCTTACCTCAAGCTGCTCACATTTCACTGTAGATGATAGATAATCAGTACAAATGAGAAGGTCTACAGCAAATGTGTTTGTGGGGGAGGGGAGAAGGTAGTGATGATAGCTCAGGAATATGCTACAGAGATGGCTTTGGGGTTAGGCCTTGCTGGTGAGGTGAGATCTCACAGGGTTGTTTGTGAGAATTAAAGTGTATAATGGATATTAATGTGCTTTGTTAATTGTAAAGAGCTGAATAAAGGTTAGGGATTGTCATATCTTACAGAAGGTATTCTTTTTCTAGAAACCTTGCCAGTCCTACTGGAAATTGTAGTTGGGTATCTAAGCTTAATTAAAGTGAAAAATAAGATTTGAGTAGCAAGAAAAATTGGGAGTGCATTTTAAAAAATCTGCATCTGTAGTGTTTTGAGTCTAGGAGTCCTTAAAATGGGGGTATATCTATTATAATTTTCTTCTGCTTTGACAAGGCTGTGGTTCTCCAGACTGCTCTCGAGTTATAAACAGCTTTTTTTATAATCACTTTTTTTTTCTCTTTTTAAAAGCTACTTATCCTGCTACAACATTTTAAATATTTAGGAGTGATATTTAAGGCAGCCATGGAAACAAACATGTATTCTGATAAAAGGAATTGGGGCAAGATAAAGAGAAATTGGGTAGCTGGACCAAAAGATATGTAATGTACCTATTTTTTTTTTTTTTTTTTAGGTTTGTGTGGGTTCAGTAGATAAAATTGTTAAGAGCTTTCTATGTACTAGGCTTTGTATTATGTACTGAGGAAACAAAGAAAAACGAAACATTCCCTAACCATAGGGACTTATAGTTTGACTAAAGATATAAGACACCTAGAATTTCAATATCATATGGTAAATAAAGTGATAAAAGTTTTCATCCTAAAGGAGGAATAACTACTCCAGCCTTTAGGCAAGGACAGTGTCAGAGATGGCAAGTTAGAAGAGATGACACCTGAAGATATAATGGGAGATAAAGGTGTGTTCCAAGCAGAACTAATAGCATGAATAAAGGCATGGAAGCTTAGAATAGTACCTGGTACTTAAAGAACTCAACAAATAAGAGATAAATTCTTCAGAACTTAATACTATAGGATGTAATAATTGATAAGATTTTGTGTTGTTCCCTTTTTGTGGAAATTGTAAGACTGTTTTGGTGGTTACAACCAACCAAACCCTCTCCCTCCCTTCTTTCCTTCCTTGCAAAGTGATTTAGATGACACCTACTATGTGCCAGGAATAGTTCTGAGGTCTGGAAATAAAGACAAAGTCTTTACCCCTGTAAAGCATATGTTTAATTGGGAGGGGTCAACCAATAAGCAAATAAATATAAAATATGTCAGTTAATGATTAGTGCTATGGATACAAATAAAACAAGGTAAGGGGGAATAAAGTGTACCAAGATGGTAGAGAGAGACTTTTGCCATTTTATAAAGAGTGGTCAGGGAAGATATCTCTTATAAGTGACATTTGAGCAGAAACCTCAAAGAAGTGAGGGAACAACCCATGTAAGTATATGGGGAGAAGCCAAATGACTGTTAGAACAAAGGCTGTAGGTGGGAGTGTACATTGCCCAATGGAGGAACCTATTGTGACTGGAGCAGAGTGACGGTAAAGGAGCAAGAAGTAGGAAACAAGTTAACAGGTGTAGCAGGGTGAGATGGGGTGGGGGACGGGAGAGGTAAGCTCATGTAAGGCCTGGTAGGTCTTTGTAAGGACTTTGGCTCTTATACTGAGTGTTTCGGGAAGCCATTAGATGAGTTTTGAGCAGAATAGTGATGTTTTAGTTTGCTAAAGCTGCTCAAAGTAGATACCATAAAATGGGTTGACTTTTAACAATGGGAATTTATTAGCTTTCAACCTTACAGTTTTGAGGCTGAGAAAAATGTCCAAATCAAGGCATCGTGAAGGCAATGCTTTCTTCCTGGAGACCGGCTGCCAGTGATCCTGGACTCCTCTGTCATATGGCAAGGCACGTGGAGGCATCTGCTGGTCTCTCCCTTCTCTTCCAGGTTTTGTTGCTTTCAGTTTCTTGATTCTGTGACTTTCTCTCTCTTTGAATTTCATTCTCTTATAAAGGATTCCAGTAAGAGGATTAAGACACCCTGAATGAGGTGGATCACATCTTAAGATTCTGCTCACCAAAGGATCCTACTTACAATGGGTCCATACTCACAGGAATGGATAAATTTTAAGAATGTACTTTTATGGGGTACATCACACTCCACCCTCTGGACTCCAAAACACATGTTCTTTCCATATGCAAAATACATTCATTCCATCACAATATCCCCAAAGCCTTAAATCATGTCAGTAACAATATTAAGTATAAGTCTCATCAAAATCTGTTATAGATGTGGTGTGTCCTGGGGCACACATCCCCTCCAGCAGTGCGACACTTAGGGAACAAGTTATCTGCTTCCAATATACAATGGAAGGACAGTCACAGGATAAAAATTCTCATTCCCATAGGGAGAAATAGGAAGGAAAACAGGGGTCATGGGTCCCAAACAATTCCAGAACCCTGCAGGGCATACTCCATTAGATTTCAAGGTCTGAAAGTCATCTATAGAAAGATATTTTGTCTTTGGGGCCTGATTGAGCAGCAGCCCCACCCTTTCCAAGTACTTGTGCTGTGGCCCTGCTCTCCCTAAACACTGGGGTGAAGGCTCCAACATCTTTAGGCACTAGGGTAATGGCCAGGCTCTCAGCTCACCCTTGTCAAGCATCAGGGTGGTGGCTGGACTCTGGGTTCCACCCTCTTCAAGCATCAGGGTGGTGGCCGGACTCTAGGCTCCACCCTCGTCAACCATCAGGGGGTGTCCAGCTTCTTCACAATCCCCCAGGTATCTGAGAAACCTGGTGGTAACACTCTTCCTGAACAATGGGGCTGAAGACCCGGTCTCTCCAAGCTCTGGGGCATAATCACCCTTTCCACATACAAGTGTGGGTCTACTCTCTTGGCCTGAGAAGATGTCTTTAGTGCAGACCTCAGCTTCCATGGTTCTGCCTTTGAAGTCATTTTTCCTTCAATCTGTCCCTTTTCTGTCCCTATTAGTCCAGGCTAGTAGTGGTTCTGTTTGTACAGAGCTTGCAAAAAACTTGTCGGTTTCACATGTAATACACAGGGATGCAAACCATCAGACAGTAGGACTTTCTACAGATCCTTTCTGGATAACTTCATTTCCAATCCTGACTTGCACTGAAGTGGCTGACTGGTTCCATGTTCAGTTAAATTCTCACATGCAGCACTATTCCCTGGGGACTTGCTTTCCAGAAGCTCAGAATTTTCCAGAACATTAATTTTTGGTTTCTTTGTACCCAAGAGTTCAGTTCTCAGCTTATCCCTTTCCTCTTGCATTTTACTATAAGCTGCAAGGAGAAACCAGGCAGCACTTTCCACATTTAGTTTGGAAATCTCAGCTAAATATTCAAGCTTGTTACTTTCAAATTCTGCCTTCCATCTGATATCAGACCTCATTTTTGCCAAATTCTCTGCCGCTTTAAAACAAAGATCACCTTCCAATATGCAATGACACATTCATCATTTCTGTCTGAGGCCTCATGGGTAGTACCTTTGGTGTCCATATTTCTACCAACAGCCTCTTCAAAGCAGTCTAGGCCTTTTCTAATTTTAAACATTTTTGGTTTTTGCTATAAAAACACCCCACTCCTGGTACCAAAATCACAATCAAGTGATTTGATCAGAGAGTTAACATTTGAAAGGATCACTTTGGGGGCAAGAGTGGATCAGTTAGGAGACTGTTGCAACATTCTAGGTTTGAGTTTCTTAACTCTGTTGTGAGGCCTGTCTTGTGCATTATAGGATATTTAGCAGCATCCCTGGCCTCTACCACTAGATGCCAGTAGCACTTTCCCAGTTGTTTGAAACAAAAATTTCTTTAGATATTGACAGTTGACCTTGGGGAGCAAAATCCCCCTCCCCTCCCTCCTGTTGAAACTACTTTTCTAGGCAAAAGTTGCTGGTGGCTTGGACCAAAGTGGTAGCAGTGAAAGTGATGAGAAGTGATGGGAGTGTAGATATATTTTGAAGGTAGAATTGATAAGATTTTTTGAAGGATTGGATATATGATTGAGAGAAAAAGTGGGTCAAAGAAGATCAAAGATTTTTGGCTTGAGTAACTGAAAGAATAGGGTTGTTATTTATTGAGAGGGGGACAAGATTTTGGATCTGTTAATTCTGACAGATCCACAGCTTTAACTCATTGTCCTGAGAAATACTTGGCTTTTTGAGGGTAGGAAATAAGTCTTTACATCCTTACATCCCTAGTGACTAGCACTGTGTTTGGCACATAGAACATGTTCATTAAATGGTGAATGAATGATGAGGTTATTTACTATTTCCTCGATCAGATTATTACTATTTCCTAAACAGAAGTGATGCTTCCTCCTCCTTTGGGCCATTGCCTTTTTGGTTCCCTCAGTTTGGAATTCTCTAATCCTATCCCCAATCTCATTAACTCTACCTATGAAAATTCTACTCCTTATTCAATATCAGCTCAAGTACTCTCTCCTCCATGAGGCTTTCCTCAGATATAATGTCTTCCTTCTCTGTGCTTTCTTGCTTTCTTTGAACTTCAAGTCTATTTTGATTTATGATTATTTGATTAGTTGCTTTGTGACTAAGTAGATTCAACCTTTTTTTTTTTGCACTTGTCCCTCCTTTGCTTATTTCCTTAATCACAATATTTTTGTGAACTATTACTGTTATTATTATTATTTTTTATATTGACCTTATTTCATAGGTGAGCCTTAATAGGCAACTGGTCCTGCCGTCTAATTACTATAAGATGAATGGTATATTAGATGACTATTCAAATCATTGTTGACTGACTTCCTCCTATGTTTAACTGACTATATCAGAAGATTGTTATTCTCATTCATTTAATAAGTGTGTTCTTAAATTTATTTTGTGATTGCAAAAGAATAAATTAAAAACAATCATTTTCAGATCCTAAGGCACAACAAACACCGCAGTCATCAGTTAAATACATAGCTTTTAGGTTGAAAGCTGTAGTTTCTAAACAAAACCAAATTTGCTAATTATTACTGATTATTAGCCTTTATATAGTGTTTCCAGGGGTTGCAAACTCATATGCCTACAGAGGTCAGGTGAATGTCCTAAAAAGGCCTGATCAGACCTAAGATGACTGCACAAGAAAAACATTGCTGACCAAGATCTATGGCTTGGAAGAATAATTTGTGAATTATTTACTTTGTAAACCAAAAAACTATACAAATGCAAGGCATTATTGTACTTAAAAAAAAAAGTTAACTGCTAACTTGTTGTATGAGCTTGAGCAAGTCATTTGACTTCTCTAGGATTCAGTTTCTTTATTTGGATGTTCAGCTTGGTCTCTAAGGTCTCTTCTACCTCATTTGATTCTGCTTTTTCATTTCTTTAGCTAATAGTTTCTTCCTTGATTTTAAGCTATTATCCCTCAATAATAAATAAAACTGCTGGAACCATTCAGTGTGTCTCAATTTCATGTCTTGTGTTTCATCAGAGGAAGCCAAGCTTAGCTCTATAGGAACACCAACCATTAAAAGAAAGAGAGTATGTGAGCCAGCTCATCAGCCTTTTTTTTTTTTTTTTAAGATTTATTTTATTTATTTATCCCCCACTTGCCCGCCCACCCCCCATTTGCGCTCACTGTCTGCTCTCTGCGTCTGTTCATTTTGTGCTCTCTGTTTCTGCTCATCTTTTTGAGGAGGCACTGAGAACTGAACCTGGGACCTCCCACATGGCAGGGAGGTACCCAATCACTTGAGCCACATCCACTCCTGCTTGTTGTGTTTCTTATTTCTCCTTGTTGCACCAGCTGATTGCATCAGCTCATTGCATCAGCTTGCCAGGCCAGCCCATCACGTCAGCTTGCTGTCTTGCTCATCTTCTTTAGGAGGCACTGGGAACCGAACCGGGGACTTCCCTTGTGGTAGATGGGAGCCCAACTTCTTGAGCCACATCTGCTCCCTCATCAGCCTTTTGTGACCAAATTGACATTTCAGTTTTGGGGAACTGAATTCTAAAATAAAGCTCTCTGAATTTGATCTTTCATGCTGATGATATTAAGGGTTTTACTTAAAACTGCAAGATACATCTTGTTGTTCTTCTATCCTATCCTATTAATTTTGTTTATTCAGTTTTCAGCACTTTTTACAGTTTTATATATGCCAATATCCCATACCAGTGGTGAACTTCTGGAGGTACAGGCCATTTATAGTTCATCCTTAATCCTGAATCCCAGTATAGGCAACATGGTAGGTGCCTGATAAATGTTTGAAGAGATGGCTTACTCATTAGATTTGCAGGTGACAAAGGCTGGTAGGGAAAACTATTATGTTAGATTGCAGAGAGAGAGAGAGAGAGAGAGAGAAAGAGAGAGAGTTTGAAAGGACATTCTGAAGCCAATAAGATGAAATTTAATGAGGATGACAGTGAAATTCTGCATTTTAAGTTCCAAAGAAATGGCAACATATGGACAGGCTGGAGGAGACCTAGCATGATGCTATTCTTATGAAAATGACTGGTGGTTTTGGCTTCCTGTGCTCAATGTCAGCCAAAGGTTTGCAGTGGCTAAAAATCTAATGCAGCTTTAGACTGAATTATTGGAAGTACTAAGTAAAATTAAAGGAGGTGAAAGTCTACTCTTTTAGTGGTATCACGTTTCTCTCAGGGTACCAGGCAGTATGAGGATCATTACAAATAGGACTGTGTTTGGTGGAGGGTGTCCCTAGATCACTGCTACTCGAAGTATGGTCTGAACTGTTGCCATTCTGCAATGAGGTAAGCATAGAAATTGAGAGTGTTTGGAAACTTTCATAGCAATTTGACAGAATAATTTTATGTCTATTGAATCTAATAAAAAAGATAATGAGCTTTATTTTGCATGTCTCATTTCTTTTTTATTTCACTTTTCTAGTAATTTTTATTCTATTTTATAAAAGTCTCAGTCCATGACAGTGAGAAACTGGCCCTTCCTTAGAGTTTGAAAAGAACTGTCCTAGATAATAAAAAGGTCTAAAATCTCCTACCATCATGATAGCTGATCTCCTCCCACACCCTCAAGACTAGGTTAAGTGCCTTTGTATGTATGTTCTTTAGTACCCAGTGCTTATACCTAGCATAATACTTCATATCATATTCCTTCTTATTTACTTTTCCCAGATGTTCAGTGGTTCTCAGTTTTGGCTGATCATCAGAATTACCTGGAATTATCTAGGTATTTCTAATATATACACATGTATGATATAAATTTAAAAACTATATAATATAAATACCTATATTATATATAGATATCTATACAACTGTATGTAAAGCTATAAAGATATAATGCCTCGGCCATATCCCTGTCCAATTGAGTAAAAATTTATGTTGGAACTCCAGCATCTCTCTCTCTCTCTATATATATATATACACACATATTTTAAGGTTTTATTTATTTATTTCTCCCAATCCCCTCATTGTTTGCACTTGCTGTGTGCTGTGTCTTTTAGGAGGCATCAGGAATTGAACCTGGGACCTTTGATGTGGGAGGGAGGCACCTGCTTGAGCCACCTCCATTCCCTGCTTTTGTTGTGTCTCTCATTATGTTTTTTCTTCTTGTGTCTCTTGTGTCATCTAGTTGCGTCAGCTTGCCAAGCCTGCCTGTCACATCAGCTCTCTGTCTTGCTCGTTTTCATTAGGAAGCACCGGGAATCTCTGCTCCCTGCATTATTGTGGCTCTCATTATGTTCTTTTCTTCTTGTGTCTTTTGTTGTGTCGTCATGTTGTGTCAGCTTGCCGCGCCTGCCCGTTGCGCCAGCTCTCTGTCTTCTTTAGGAGGCACTGGGAACCAAACCACAGACCTCCCATGTGGTAGGCTCAGTCGCCTGAACCACATCCACTTCTCTCTATATATTTTTAAAGCTTCCGAGGTGGTTTTGATGCACAGGGAAAGTTGAAAATGACCATACTAGATCATATGACCATAAGCCCCTTGAAGGTGTGGTCCCGTTCACTGATGTGTTTATCCTCAGTGACTTGTACAAGATGCTTACATGGTTGTTGAATGAAGAAATGAATAAAAGAACTGGGGATATTTATCCTGGAGAAGAGGAAAAAAAATGGAGGGACTAGATGGATCACTATACATACATATCTGAAGGTCTTTAATGTGACTTGCCCTGAAGGATGTTTTCTGAGTTGCTTCAGGAGGCAGAATTGGAAGTTTATAGAGAAGCACCTGGTGGAATGTGAGAGAGCACTGTCTACCAGTGCTAGGAGAAACTGACCTTCCTGTTCCTGTATATATTCCAGGAGAACCTGGAAGACCATCTATAAAAGGTTGCTGTATGGAATTGGAAGATGGATAAGATCAGATAGTATGGTTCTTGGTCATTAGTTTGAAAAGCTATGTTCAAGGCATCTGTTATCTACCCTGTAAATTGGGATGAAGGACAAGGAGGTGGGGGTTAAAGGAACTTTTTGAAACTACTTTGAAACTGAGTTCTCATAGTGCAGCAGATCTCCCAGTTTGTATTTTCGACCAATTCTCTCTATAATATAGGTGTCTTCAAGAGATTCCCTATTCCTCCCCACCCACAGCACCACCAAATTTGAGATTTCTGGTCACTGGAAGAGCGTGAGTACTCAGGGCATAAAGGGCCTTGTGTCCTCATGGAATTCTTCCCCTACATTCTTCTGCCTTTACACTGATTTGTGCGCATTGAATGGATGGTTCAGAGTCTGTCAGGGAAGATGGTTCAGTACCATGAAATTTCCCCATAGCACATTTCGTTCATCAGGCATAATGCTGGTTATGCTCTTTGCCAAGCACTAGGTAGACGGATTTAGCCACTGAACATCTATGACTAACAGTGGTCTCTTATAAACAGCATGGCAGAGAAGAATAATGCATAGGCTTAGAAGTCAGAGCAGGGTTTGGATGACAGCCATTTACCAGCTCTGTGGTCTTGGGAAGTCATTCTGCCATCTCTCACTGGTCACATTCTTTCATCAAGTTCTGCTGCTTCTCCTTCTAAACTGTATCTTTATAATATGCTTTTTTCTTTTCATTTCATCTTCCAATTGATCAGCCTAAATCATTACCATAATCTCTTGCCTGGAATTCTGAATGAATCTTCTAACTTGTTTTCCTGTTTCTGCCCATCCTATCCCCCATTCCTCATTCAGCAGTCAGTGATCCTTTAAAAATGTAAATTAAATCTTGTCATTCTGTTTTAAAATCTTCCAAAGTCATCCCACTGTACTTAGAACAAAATCCTAACTCCTAATTATGACCTGGAAGAGACTCTGCATAATCTGACTTCTGCCATATCTCTGGCTCTGGGGTGTTGGTGGCCGGCAAGGTAATGCTACCTTGGAGGGACCATTTGGAAATTGTGTGGTGTTTTTTTATTATCACAGTTTTGGGGGGTGTCACTACTGGCGTTTAGAGGGGCTTGGTCAGGCTTGTAAATGTCCTGTAGTGTGTTGTTCAGCTCAGGGTCCATCACAGTGCCTGATACACAATAGGTGCTTAAGGATTATTTATTTTATGAAACCTCTCTGGACCTGTTCTGTCATATGTGAATTATTATAGTACCCACTTCATAAGTTTGTAATGAGATAGACATAAAATTTATAAAGCATCTGGTACAGAATAGCACTTAATAAATGGTAGCCGCTGAGCTTTCTTTGCTGTAAACAGGTCTGAGTGCCTACCTTGTTTTTTCGCCGGGGCATTAGAATTAGAACCTGACCCTTTTAGGGAGGCGGTGGAAGGTAGCTTCTCTTTCCCTGAAGCCTAATCTGATAGAATTCTAGGAGGTCTGACAGTAGAGTCCTGGAAAAGGATTCGTCCAGACCCAGCTGCAGAAACTAAGGTGCAGAGGTGCTCTGTGGCTCTCTTCCTTGACTCCAGCTCACCCAGAAATCTGGCAGGCCAGGGAATGTCAGTTACCTCCCGCTGGTGACAGGGGGGAGAATAGCTGAGAGGGTGAGAAGGTAGTAGCCTCCTCGCTCTCAGCTCTTCTCAGAAAGGAGACGCTTTCGGCTTCCTCCCGCCTGCTTCCCTCCTTTCTTCCTCCGCCCCTTCTGCTTCGCCAACCCAGCGGCGCCTTCGCCGCCGCCCTGCGAGGGCGCGAGCGTGCTGCACCTCGGGAGCTGCCGCCGCCGAGCTGCCTGGAGCCCGGCCCAGCAGAGTCGAGCGGAGCCGGTGGGGTCAGGGCGTTGCTTCGGCCGCCGGCAGGGCCGGGAGAGTTGCGGCTTTGCGAGAGAAGCAATTACTAGGGATGTCGGGGTCGGCTCCCCAAACCAGGTAACGCCGGCCCTCCTTGTGGCGCGCTCAGCTGGGCGGTGCTCAGGGGGTCCCCACCGGCTTCCGGGGAGTGGTGACACGGAGTCCGGGAGATTTTTTAGGACGCCTTCCCTTGCGTTCTTTTAAGGGGCCCTAAATGAGGGAAGGGGCCGAGAGTGGAACCCTCGGATGAACCCACCCAAGGCTAGGCCTGCAATGGAAACTGCAGTGGCTGGGGAAGGTATGAAGGGGAAGCTGCGCTTTTGGGGGAACTGCTCTGTCGCGCAAGCCCTTCTCCTTTGCTAGCACCCTTCCGCTTGGCGGTCAGGGTGATGTGTTCCTCTCCCTTGGCATAGCTGCTGGCCTGCTGGGATCGTGGGGCTTTTTTTCCTTTGGAGGGCTGGGGGTGACTGTTAAGGGGTGGAGTGAACTGGGAGATAGCAGATCTGAGAATTGGTCCTTCCTCAGTTTCTTAATCTGTGGAATGAAGGGCATTCTGCTTGCAACTTTAGTTTTCCCAGGGTGTCAAATTGTCTTTTGGAAAGGTGATCTGGAATAGGTTGTGGAGATGTTCCCTCAGCACTAGGAGACTGGCAAAATTGGGAAGCAGATCTTGGTATTCTGTCTTCCAGCCAGATTTTTGCATAGCATCTTGTTGGTCTGTTCAGGACCCAGCGACTTCATGGGCAAAGCAGAGCCTGAGAAAGCTGTTGTTTATTTTAGTGCTGCAGGATGTAGGTATGTTGCATGTAGGGAAGCTGAGTTGGGAAGAAGCAGGTATGTTAATGTTTTTTCTTTAAACTGGCCACTTGATACTTTGGTATCAAAGCTGCTTTAAACTAGGCCATCTTCTTTGGAGCCTTCTTTCTCTGCCAAGATAATGTGAATCCTTGGTACTAGGTAATGTCTTAATCACTATAATTCCTTCCTTCCTTGATTATCTGGAATACGTGTCAGACCTGATACTAAACCTATCCTGATTATTTTGGACCTTCCTCTTCCCCCTAGTTTTTCTATGATCCACCTCTGCTTCCTTTTCCACTTTCCGTTTCCTCCTCCTAATCATTTTTCCCGCCCTGCCCCTTTCCCACTTAGCCCCCACTCCCTGCTCTTTCTGTCTTCTTCCTGCTCCCCTCATGTTTCCCCTTTCTTATCTCTCCTCCTCCATAGCCAGTTTTTCCTTCCCTATCTTGGATCCTTCTCTTCTTGGCAAGGATTTCTTCTCTTTTCCCTTGGAATGTCTAGTTAAACGTTCTCATTTTTGTTAGGTTATGGTTTGTAGGGACCTTTGTTGTTGTGTTTGTGATGTCTGTACACTTGTTTCCCACCGAGCTCCCTTTGCGTTTAGCTTTTACCTCCAAATTCCATCTCCTCCAAGTGCCAGTCTCTGCCCTTACTGCCTGCCAAGAAGCAGTCTTTCTTCCTGGATTTGTCTCCCACTTCCCTGGGAGACCAGCAGATAGGCAGTAGGGTGTATGCAAGATGGGAAGTGGGAGGCTTGAAGGCTACAGTGGGAGGGGAGCTTGAGTAGGCTGGGTAGAGACTCAAACTCTCTTTAGTGAAATGAGTGAATGAGAGAGGGCCAAAGACTCTAGTATCTCTGAGGAAAGGAGGTTGACCCATGAGTGCAGCAGGAAGAGGGGAAAAGCATGTGGGAGCCTAGAAGGGGGTTAGCAGGAGTGGGGGAGGGGAGAGGTGAAGGTGGAGTCCTGGGGGAGAAAAAGAGTGGCCTTTTGTAGAAGGTGGCCTAGGCAAGATAGGGGGAATTTAGGAGTAAGGGTGGATATGGAGGGAGTGGTAAGGGAAGGGCTACAGTCTGGAAAAGGGGACCATACAGATTAATTCTTTTCCCCTCTGAAGACTCACCTTTGGACTGGTGAATTCTACTCAGCACTTTTTTTTTTTTGATTAGTGCCTCCTAAATAGGGGACTGAGAGGAGGAAGCAGGGATGAGAAAGACAAGGTTGCTGTTTTCCTGGTGCTCACTGTCTAGACTAGAATGTGAAATGTGTATATATACAAAAATCTTTGAGTAGGCATCCATCTATCATCGAACATTTCTCTGAATCTAGTTATGGTACAAGATGCTGGGGATAAAAAAAATAGAAATTGGACTCAAGTCACTACTCTCCATCCAGCGCAGGTCAAGGAGTGTGGACACCTTTAACCTCATGTGGAAAATATTGTAGAGCGAAGCTTGAGAGGCTGTGTTAATGCAGTGGAAGGAACTTTTGATTTAGCAAGTCTGTGGCAGAGCTGGGACCTAAACTCAGATCTTCTCTAAAGGTGATAGCTATTCTCTTATATGATGTTATTTCCTGACCCTGTGTGCATACAGTGTTACAAGAATTTTTCTTATGTTCACTTTTCTGCCCAACTTTGGACCCATTCTCGGGACTGCTGAGTTCAAAAAAGAACAGTTTCATGTGTTAGGTCACTGTACCATGGCCAAACACACACTTATTACCTTGGAAGGTCAACAGACTTGGCCCCTGTTAACTTCTTCTGGCTCCTGGTCACTTGGGTGGCTTGGTGCTGAGCTCCCTCTATGAATCATTTGATCTCTTCTTCCCCTTTCTCCCCACTCCATTTTCTTAAATTCAATTTCTGGTGGCTGTAAGTCCCAGAGATCGGATGGAGCTAGGCCAGGCATTTTACTTCTATTGGCCTCTGTAAAATGGCAATTTAACACCTAATAAGGTTGGTGAGAATCAAATGAAATAATAAGTGTGAAAATGCTGTGTAGGGGAAGCGGGTGTGGCTCAATGGATAGAGCTCCCGTTTACCATATGGGAGGCCCCGGGTTCGTTTCCCGGGGCCTCCTTGTGAGGGCAGGCCGGCCAGCCCGCGTGGCGCAGTGGGCTGATGCAGCAGGACCTCACAGCAAGGAGGAGATAAGCAGACACGGAAGAAATGCACAGCGAATGGACACAGTAAAACACAAGCAGCAAGGGGGGGATAAATAAATAAATAAATAAATCTTTTAAAAAAAAAAAAAAGAAAATGCTATGTAAACTGTAGAGTGCTATACAAATGTTATTCTGGTTATTCCTGAATGTGTTTTCCAGCCTTGAAAAATGTGCAGATGCTGCAGCCTGAAAGGAGTGCCTAGGATTGCTCACTGACTAGTTTAAATACTCCCCCAGTATTTCTCAGGTCAAACCAAAAATGTTGGCATTGTCTTGTTTTTTCCTCTTTTTATCCCACACCCTCCATCCAATCTCTAAATAATTCATTTGGCTCTACCTTCACAATATATCTACTTTTGAAATATATCTGACTACTACTTTTTCCCTGCTGCCATCCATCCAAGCCACCATCAGTTTTCACTTTAATTATAATTTGATATCTCATTTTATTCAGGTCTTAAATGTCTCTTCCTCAGAAACCTTTCTTGATCAACTTATCTTACATACTACCTCTGCCTTCCTGCCCTCCCCCCACCCTCCAGTAGTCACACAAACTGCTATGCTTTAATTTTCATTATGAATTTGACAGTGTATATTTATTTTTATCTTTTTCTTTTTAAAACTTTTATTGCGGTAACACACACACATATATAACAAAATGTCTCATTTTAACTGTTTTAAAGTACAATTCAGTGGCATTAAATAATATTTACAGTGTTAAGCTACCATCATTACCATCCATTCCTAAAACTTTCCATACCCCAAACAGAAACTCTGTACTCATTAAGCAATAACTCCCCTTTCCCCAGCCCCTGGTAACTCTAATTTGCTTTCTGTCTCTATGAATTGACTTATTCTAGTTATTTCATATAAGTGGAATCATACAATATTTGTCTTTTTGTGTCTGGCTTCGTTGACTGTGGCAGTTTGATATTATTTATGAATTCCAAAAAGATATAGATTATGTTTGTAAATTGGTCTGTTCCTCTGGGTATGATACCTTTTGATTGATTTAAATTCAAAGGTTTTAAGTTTACTTGATTAAATCAATTTAGGGCCTTTGATTCGACCACATCAGTAGAGTGTGACTCAGGGTTGAGTCCCACCGGTGGGCTATATAAATGGACACTCAAGAAGACAGACAGAAGAAGACACAGAAGAAGATAGGGAAGAGGAGAGAACTTGGTCATTTTGGTCCTGCCATGTGACAGAAAGGAGAAGCCTCAAACAGATAAAGCTCCAGGAAGAGAGACTAGCCCTATGCCAGCCTACGACTGAGATCAGAAGAAGCTGGGTCCACGGAGCCTTAAAAGGAAAAAGGAAGGAGAGACCGTCCTTCTTCAGTATAGAGACAGTTGGGAGATAGTTGTGTTTAACTGTCTCAAAGCTGGGGTTAGTGCTAACTAAATATTGGAAAGGAAGAGAAGAGCAAGGAATTTTGGTGGTTTTTGATGCTTGAGCGATTTTTATGGACTATGGTTAGGTAAAGAGAAAATTAAAGGTAGGAGAGGCTAATGGGTAGTGCAAATGAAGCCCAAGAATTGTAGTGAAAGTTGTTGAGTAAATGCCTGCATAGATAGGAGTTTGTATTTGAAGTGTGCTTGATTCATTCCACATATTGGAATTGATGCAGATATAAGTCCAGGGTGTGACCATGGAGTAGTGGCTAACTTGGCCTGGAGGTCAGAAAATGGAGTAGCTAGGGTGTTGGAAGGGTCATCACTGTGGCTGTTAAAGTCGCCTAGAGTGGTAATTGGAGGGGTGCAAAGACTGTAGCAGGATCTAAAGCCTTTGAGTGGGAGTAACCAGGAAGTGGGTGTGGGTAGGTAGTAACAAGGAAGTATGATAGCAGCCACTGGAGTCTACTCAAAGGAACAGAGTTTTTTAAAAGAGGAAGGGAGAGAAATGGCCTGGAAATCTCACTGAAATCTAAGGACAACACTTATAGGTTGACTGCGTGAGAGAGAAAACACCTTTCATTGAGAGGGCTGCAGGAGAAGTCACTTCTTCAGGGTTTGTTTAAGGCAAAGGGGAGTGACCTGATGACGTATGGAAAGGTCCAGAGTTAATAGTGGAAGGGCTCCAGAGTCAGGAAAGGTGTGGGGAATTTGGTCAGATTAGGTAGTATGCAGAAGAGTTTGGGAATTAGAATTTGGGTGATCACAGATGACTGAAGTAAATGGAAGCTGGAGCTTTGATTGGCTTAGTCCTGATTATATTTTTTCATGTGGTGGCTCTCAGTACTTGAGAAAATCTGCTTCTGTGAGGTAGCATGTGGCCCTGTGGGGACTCACAGGATATGTTCAGGCAGAGACTGACTGGAAGGTCATCCATCTAGGAGACAGTAGAATAGAATCTAGCATTTCCTGGGAGGTTGAACCAGGTGGACTTTGTTGTTCCTTCCAGCTGTCAGATTATAAGGTTCTCAAGTTTTAGTGTTTTAGTGCTGGGTTTTTTATTTTTTATTTTTCACCAGCTTTCAAATCCAATGGGAGGTCTAGAGGTTTGGAGTTTAAATTTGAATTTTTTTCCTTAACTGTTGATAAGCACTCAACTGGGACTTCAGGTCAGGAATTTCCCAAGACTGTAAGAAGAGGACTTTAATACCCAAAAGTACCGGTTTCTACTACTAAACCTATTGGCTGTCTTCAGGGGTGGTAGGAGTGAGGAAGATGTGTATGTGTGAGGATTGGGGTGGGGGGGGAAGGTGCTGTGAGAGAAGTACTGGGCCAGCCTGATTTCAGAAAGCCTTCCAGGTACAACCCTTTGTTCATTCTGCCTCAAGTTATAATGAGTGCAGAAGGAGTGCTTTTGAGAGAATCAGAATAATCAGAGACTAGTCATGACTTTATCACTATTTCATTGAGTGATTGTAGGTAAATTCTATACTCCTATTGGTTTCAGGTTCCCAACTGTAAAATAAAGGTTTGTAACTGGCTGATTTTTCAGGATTCTCCCCAGCTCCTGTGTTTTATTCCCTCTAAAGCAAGCTTCCTTCATCAGTGAACCTTTACAAATTACCTAGTGTGTGCCAGGCCTGTACTGTGTGATTCCGGGGACAGTAGAGATAGTCAGACTCGATTTCATCCCTTGAGTTGTTCATGGTATGATGAGGACAACAAGCATGGATTACAGTTGATATGGTGAAATATGGAAACTGTTACATAGAAGTATGTATAAAATGCTATTAAATTTTGGGGGAAGGAACTACTAATATTGGGTGGAAGTAGAGAGACTTAATGTGAAGTTTTCATAGACAAAGTGATTCAACCTGGGTCTTAAAGGATGAGTAGGAGTTTGCTTGGCAGACAAGTTGGGGCATTTTAGGCAAAGAGAACAGTGTGGGCAAAGGCAGAGGCATGAAAGCTTATTGAGCTGGAATGGCAAGTTTAGGGAATAGTAGAGATAAAACTGGAAAGATAGATGGGAAAGGGAACAGATATTTTTGGGCATCTATTTTGTTCGAGGCAGATGCTAGATGCTTTTATATGTTTTTTTAAATTCTCATATCTCATAAATAGTCTTATTTGTCTTTTACAAAAGAGGAAACTGAGGGTCAGAAATTAAAGTAGCTTTCTTAATAGCCTATAAAAAGCTAGAAGTTTTCTCAAACACCCCCTCCAGTTTTTCTTTGCTGTCCAATGGTTGCTTTCTTGTTGTTAAACTAGAGCAAATGGCTGCAGGCTGCATAGCAGGAGTGTCTTTGGTCAGAAAGACATCCCTCAGCACATTCAAGACTACAGCATTCCAGGCCCCTGCCAAAGAAAGCCTCCTGGCACAATTTAATTAAAGATCAGATTCTCATAACCAGGTCATCAAGGGCATACAGTACTCCCCAGTCTTGGGTCATGCCAGTCTCAGCTGCACTGGGTTGTTCCAGCTGAGAAACATGATTAGTATATGGAATATATGATCTGGAATAGGGTTTTTTTTTCTGCTTCCTTTTCCTCCTTCTTTTTAAGTAATGGCCTCCGAGGGTTATCAGAAGTTATCTATTTCATTCCTCTGCCCCCAGACTGAACAGTGAAGGTTGTGGTAGAAAGAGTAGTGGTTCTAGAGTCACACAGACATCGTTTCAGGTCCCTGCCTCTGTTGCCCTTTAGCTGTGGTGATATTGGGTCTCTGAGACTTTGCTTCTTCTGACTTGCTCACTGTTTTATCCCCAGTGCCGAGCATAGCCTGGCAAACAGTAGGTGATCAATAAATATTTGCATGAATGAATGAGAAAAATACCTACCAAATACACTTCCACATTTTCTGTAAACTCTAACGTGCTGTTCAGTGGTAGTAGTTATCAAAATGCCAGTCCCAAATGATGGCTGAAATCCTATTTGTAAAGATGGTTAGTCCAGGAGGTTCTCCGGGGAAACCATTTTTAGCATCTTAGCGACTCTGTTAAGCAGTTTAAAGGAATCTCCTAAACTCCGGGCCTCATTGTATTGAGCACAAGGCATCAGAGTCCTTTGTACAGACAGATAGCAGCTGGTGTCCTCCTCCAGGCAACACCTCTTTTCTCATTGTCATCTCTCCAAAGCCTTCTTTTTTTAGTCAACAGCATCATCTTTTATTTTTAAATGGGTCATTTATGACCGAGCTCTAGAACTGCTTATAAGGGACCATTTTTCTGACTAGGGGTATATATGGTGCAGAAAATTAAAGGCTGTCAGGGATCTGCTTTGTGCTACCTTTTCAGTTTCCTACGTTAGTTCTTTGTGTTGCTTTCTACCATACTCTTATGTTTAACGTTATTCCTATGGTCTAGGATGAATTTGCCCTTATCCTTTTCCATCAAAATCATTTATTTATTGTCTGTTTGCTTTGAGTCAAATACCAATGCCTACGCCTATCCTAGACCTATTAATTCAGAGACTCTGGGATTAAAGGTCAAGCATTGGTGTTTTTATCTCAGCATTTTATTAGGAAAAATTTCAAATGTACAGCAAAGTTGAAAGAATTTTACAGTAAATACATGTATCCACCACCTAGATTCTACCATTAACACTTTCATGCGCTTGCTTTATCACATCCATTATATATTGTATATTCCCCCTTGCCCCTAGATGGCTCCCTCATCTGTCTGCTCGTTGTTTGTGCTCGTTGTCTGCTTGCTGTGTCTGTTCGTCGTCTTTGGGAGGCACCGGGAACTAACCCAGAACCTCCCATGTGGGAGGTGGGCACCCAACCACTTGAGTCACATCCGCTCCCTGCTTGTGTCCGCTTGTTGTCTGCTCGTTGTGTCTGCTTGTCGTGTCTGCTTGTCTTCTTTAGGTGGCAGGGGGAACCAAATCTGGGTCCTCCCATGTAGGAGGTGGATGCCCAACTGCTTAGCCACATACACTCCCCTTATAAATTGTATATTGACATGTGTATTTTATCATACCTCTATGGTTGTCCATTAATCTATCTTACTTTTAATGCATTTCAAAGTAAATTGGAGACATCAGTAAGCTCTCCCTTAAGTACTTCAGTGGTAGTGGTTTAATAAGCTCGCAGGTGATTTTAATAGTCCAGGGTTAAAGACCACTGGTCTGACCTATTTATCTTCAAGCCTCTATTCTTAAAACCAGCTTATCTGTGACACTTCACTAATCACCCCAAATCAATTTAGTCTCTCCTTCCCATACATTTTGACATTTTACTGCTTGTTCTATAGCACTGTTCACAGTTGGCCTGGTATTGTGGTTTCCCAGGTCTTGTGTATCTTGCTTACTAGACTGTGAGAGCCTTTAGGGTCGAGGTCATATTGTAATTATTTATTTATTTCTATATCCTCAGTTTCTAACATAGCACCTTATATGTAAGTACTTAGCAGAAGTTTAGTGATTTGAATTGTACTTGAATGAAGAACCTGCAACTGCAGCAAAAAGTTTATGTAAATTTCACACAGCTTTAATTACATACTGATTATCTGCACCCTCCCCCCTATGTGTTTATGCTATATCTTCTTGACTTGAAGACTTGGAATTAGGAATTCATTTATTTTTTCCATTACTTAGCACAGGACCTGGCATATAGTAGATTCTTAGTAAATATCAGTGAAGTTCAGCCCAAACATGCTTATATATTCCTAAATTTGCTGTTGGCCAGATATGACTGACCTAAATATAAATCAGAGGTAGCAGAATTCAGCTTAGAAAAGGTACAAAGAGGATAGAATTACCTCAAGAACAGTATAGTTGGAAAATCCTTTGGCAGAGAGTCTAAAGGTATGGGTTCTAGTCCCTATGCTACCTTTGACTTTTAGGCAATTCCCTTCTGCTCTTTGGACCTCAATTTTCTCCTTGTAATATGAGGAAGTCAAAGATGATCTCTAAGGTTGCTTCTAACTTTCATGTTAGGTGCATCTTAAAAATCTTTGTCTTAGTTCTGTTTTATACCAGTGGCTATGGAATCCAAGGATGATAAAGTGGAGAGAGGTAGTTCTTGGTAAGCATATTCCATCCCTGTAGTTTCATTTAGAATTTAAAGTACCTTGCACATAGTAGTTTCTTGAAAAGTGTTTTCTTTCCCTTCTTTCTACTCTAATACTGTATCTGTGATTTTTGTAGCTCCAAAAAGAGCACAAATCACTTCCCCTCCTTGGTTGCCTCTTGACTAGTTTAAGCCTAGAGACTGCATAGTGGTATAACTAGATGTGCCACTCCCAGGAAACATCAAGTTGCAGTTCATAGGTGAAGGGCTTTCCGTAAGGACCATAGCAAATAGCTAGTAAATAGAAGAACCAGGACTTAAACCCAGGTCTCCTGACTTTAACTCCAGTCATCTTTTTTGCTGTATTATCCTATCAGTGCCCTTTGTGAAACCTCACAGTGATCCTGCATTAATTAAAGAGCCATTCAGTTGATTCATAATTAATATTTCAGTGTAATTAGTTGCTCATAAATTCTTGGGCTCTCTGAGTCTCTGTGGTATTGGTAAAATGCGGTCAGTCTGTTTTTCTGTCTATTGTATCAGTTTGCTGTCCAGGGAGGTTAGAAGGGTGCCAACTGAACCATCATTTAAAATGTTGACCTCAGGTCTAGCTTTACAGTGTAGCATGTCCTAAGGCACTGGTTTCTTATCCTCCAGAATCTTTAGCCTGAAGAGACTGTTAGATTTAAGATCAATCCTGAAAAGGGAAAGAAGAAACACACTCAACTCTTCATCTCCTTATTCAAGGTTGAGTGTGTTTCTTCTTTTCCGTCATGGTATTGATGTTTTGGACCCGTTTTCCTATTGATAAAGTTTAAAATAGTGTGAGCTCTAAAATGTGCTGATGCTGTGCACATTGGACAAAATGACTGGTGAGGAAATCTATGAAGTGTAAAGAGATGAATGACTTGTGGAAAAACTAAAGGAAAGGACTGTTTGGAGGGCTGTAGGGAAACTGAAAAGTAGTGTAGAAACTCTTAAGTCCAAGTAAGTTCAGAAGGAAGTGACCAAGAGGACACAAAATTGGGTTCTGTGAGTGTGGTTGTAGGTACTGGCCTTGAAAAGATTTGAGGGGCCTTGAAAGGTGATTTCAAGTATCTGAAGTTCTGTCTGGGAGAAGGGTAATAGACTTTTCTGAATAGCCCCAAGAGATAGGATTAGGGCTAACAGATGGAGGATTTTGTTCCTTTGCTTACTTGTTTTTTTGTTTTTTAAAGATTTATTTATTTATTTATTTATCCCCCCCCCCTTGCTGCTTGTGTTTGCTGTGTCCATTTGCTGTGTGTTTTTTCTGTGTCTGCTTATTTCCCCCTTGCTGTGAGGTCTTGCTGCATCAGCCCACCGCGCCGCTTGGGCCGGCCTGCCCTCACAAGGAGGCCCCGGGAAGCGAACCCGGGACCTCCCATGTGGTAAACGGGAGCTCTATTGATTGAGCCACACCCACTTCCCTGCTTACTTGTTTATTCATTTATCTGTTCCATCATTTGTTCATTTATTCAGTAGATCTTTATTGATTACCTATTCTGTGCCAGGACTATTTTTTTTTAGAAATTAAAAAAAAAAAAATTGTCTACATCTAGCAGGGAACGTGGGGGTGTAGAGTGAGACAGGTGTTAAATAATTTCAGTGCAGTGTGAGATCGATAAAATAAGAACTCTCTAAATGAGGTGACCAAAGATAGAATAGGGTGCCTATCACGGAAATTTTTGAACATAGGCTGGAAGACCTATGCTGGAATGTGGTACAGAGGATTCAAACATTAGATTCCAACAACAGATTTTAGGTTTTAAGTAATTTAGAATATCTTTGAGTGTTGGGATCTACCGCTGAGAATTTCTCCAAACATAATAAAAGGATTGAGAAATGGAGAAAAGCTTTTATCAGGAGTGTTGGTGAAGCCTTTCTTGGTATAATTCTGGGCTGTGGACCTGAAAGGGATTTACATACAATGAAGCTGTTGGTTGAAGGACCTGGGATGCAAGAAATGACCTGATTTAGAGTATCAGATGACTACAGGGAGTGTAATTTTGGAACTGGCAGCCTGGAGTGGGAAGGTACACTTGAGAATTGAGCCAGCAGAAGCTCTGGGGAGCTGAGGGACTTGAGTTGGGGCAGGGAGAGAGAGTAAATGCAAATCTGGGAAATAAAATGGGAAGAAATGGATAAAAAGCACACAATCTGATCAGGGGTTCTTAATCAGAAATCCACGGACATTTCAGGGTGTATGTGAGGTTGAATTGAAAAAAATCAGCTTTAATGTTCTTATTCAAGATAAACAACAGTCTGTATATTGACATGTCTTTAAAAAATAAACTTTTAACTTTCCTGTATTTTTGATGTATTGGATTATTTAATGTGTTAAAAAAGAAGCACATATGTATAGTGTTATATCATATGTTTGTTTTTTATTTTAGTAACTGTATTTCAATATATGTAACTGATTTCCTTTGTAATTTTATTTTATGCATTTAAAAACATTCTTGTGGGGACGTATTGGTGCAGATGTGATATAGTTAGTAAATAATACACAGAATAGTGTGGACTTAGTATGATTTTTATTCTGATGTAGCGTGTTCTGAGTACAATGGATAACTGCCTGCAAAAAAGGTTGGTAAGGATGGCAGAGATGGTTTTATGACACCGTGGGAAAATGCTAATTTCTAAATGTTTGCCGAAAATGAAAGTTTGAACAGTTGTTGAACCATGTTAGGTTATCAGGTATTGAAATTATGGGGAAGTTGTAAAACGTAATTTTGAATAATCCTAAAATTTAAATTAAAGACATGCTGATGTTGAGTGTCAAAAACTGCCACTGCATTCTAAGAAGCAGTCCTTGGTTTTCACTTGTCTGGCATAGGGGTCCGTGGAACAAAAAAGGTTAAGAACTCCTGATCTAGATTAACAGAATTCCCCTGGCTTGCTTGATTTCTTTTGTTCAAAAAGAGAGGTAAGGAGCAGTTGGTTTGCCAAAGGTGGGGACAGGATGAGTTTACAGAGAGGTAAGGTTTGATCTTGGCCTTGAAGGATGAGTAAGATTTTCATCAGAGAAGGGAGAAGTCATTGACAGATGCATGGAGTGGGGGTGGGGGTGGGGAGTAAGAGAATGCCTGGCAAATTCAGGGGAACTGAGATTTCTGAGGCATAACTTGAATGTAGATGTGGTGGCTTGGTTTGTAAGGCAGGTTGATGCCAGATTGAGAAGGACTTTGAATTTTACCTATACTAAAGCCTTGTTATGTTTGACTCCAAGAAGTTTACATTTTAAATAGTCATGGTTAAGATATAATCTCCACTGTAGCTTGGAAGAATAACGAAAAACATTGTTAACTATGGATCCATTCATCTCTCTCCATTGTCAAGGATACTTATTTTAAGATAATAACCATCTGTCTTCATTAAAGCTATTGGTACCTGTGTGAGGAATTTTTTTCCTTTCTATTAAATTTTTATTCCATTTCCACAAAACATTTAAGATTGCCAATAAATTCAACACAATAAACGGCTAAGATAGTTTTTGTATTAACCTTCATATATTTAGAACAAGACAGAATTTTAGAACAGGCAGGTACTGGGGAAATGATATATTCAGGGATCGGCAAACTTTTTCTGTAAATGTCCAGATAGTAAATATTTGAGGCTTTCTAGGTATACTATATCTGTGGCAACTACTCAACTCTGCCCTTGTGGTGTAAAAGAAGCCATAGACAATAAGTAAATGAATGGGTGGGCTGTGTTCCAAGGAGCTATTTATAAAAACAGGTAGCTTTGCTGACCCTTGATGTAGTCCATCCCAGGTAGGAAAAGTGACTTGCCTAAGGTTACAAAGTTAAAGGTTGGCAGACAGCCTTATTTTGTTCAACAAGAGGTCTTCAGGGTTCATCTATGTTGTAGCATGTATCAGAACTTCATTTTTTTTTTATAGCTGAATAATGTTCCATTGTATGTATATACCACATTTTGTTTATTCATTTGTCTGTTTATGGACACATGTGTTGTTTACACCTTTTGGCTATTGTGATTTGCTGTGACACATGTGTAGATATCTGTTTGAGTCCTAATTCTTCTGGGTATATAAAGAGAAGTAGGATTGTTGGGTCATGATAATATTATGCAGGGTATGACTGTTCTGTATTAAACTTTCTGAGGAACAGACTAACTGTTTCCATAGCGGCTGCACCATTTACATTCCCACCCACAATATGAGTGTTCCTGTTTCTCCATATCCTTCCAACACTTGTAATTTCCCATTTTTTCAATAGTAGCCATTCTAGTGGGTGTGATAAAGTGGTATCTCATGGTTTAGATTTGCATTTGCCTGCTGACTAATGATGGTGAGCATCTTTTCCTGTGTTTGTTGGCCATTTATATATCTTCTCTGGAGAAAAGTCTCCTTAAGTCTTTTGTTTCTTTTTAAATTGGTTTGCTTGTCTTTTTGATGTTGAGTTGTAGGAGTTCCTTATACATTCTGGATATTAAACCCTTATTAGATATGTTGTTTGGAAATATTTTCTCCCATTCTGTAAGTTGTCTTTTCACTTTCTTTGGTAATGTCCTTTGATACACAAAGATTTTTAATTTTGATGAAGTCCAATTTTTAGATGTTTTCTTTTGTTGCTCTTGCATTTGGTGTCAAATCTAAGAAACCATTGCCTAATACGAGGTCTGAAGTTGTTTCACCATGTTTTCTCCTCGTAGTTTTATAGTTTTAGTTTTATATGATTCATTTTGAGTTAATTTTTGTATATTGTGTGAGATAGGGCCCCCTTTATTCTTTTGCATGTGGATATTGATTTTTCCCAACACCATTTGTTGACAAGACTGTTTTTCATCTATTGAATGGAGTTGCTCCCTTGTCAGTTCTATTTGCCATAGATTTGAGGGTTTATTTCTGAACTCTTAATTCCATTCCATTAGTCTATATGTTTGTTCTTGTGCCAGTACCAAGAGGTTTTACTTACTGTAGCTTTATAATAAGTTTTAAAATCAGAAAGTATGAATCCTTCAACTTTTTCTTTTTCAAAAGTTTTAGCTATTTGGGGTCCATTACCCCTCCATATGAATTTGATGATTGGCATTTCCATTTCTGCAAAGAAGGCTGTTGGTGTTTTGACTGGATGTGTTGAATCTAAATTACTGTGGGTAGAATTGACATCTTATCAATATTTAGTCTTCAAATCTATGAATATGGAATGTCCTTCCATTTATTTAGGTCTTCTTTAAAAATTTTCAGCCATGTTTTATAGTTTTCATGTGCAAGCTCTCTACTTAAATCCTTGGTTAAATTTAGTTCTAGGTATTTTATTCTTTTAGTTGCTATTATAAATGGAATTATTTTCTTGATTTCCTTTTCTGATTGTTCATTACTAGTGTATAGGAACACTACTGATTTTTGCATGTTGATCTTGTACCCCACCACTTTACTCAATTTGTATTTTAATGTATTATATCTGGAATTTAGTCCCTTAAGTGTCTGTTCCTTAAGTTTGTATCCACTTAGTGTTGTGACAGAGATTTCCTTGCATGCTAGGAGCTAACAAGAACAAACAAACAAAAACACTTTTCACAGTCTTCACAGATGGACTCCTTGGTAGCTGGTGGTTCCTTTATAAGTTAGGCATCCTAGCAATGAACCTGAAGAACAGCCCAAAGCAAAAATGTTAGGGTTCTCTCGGCCTTATATAAATATGCATATTGTCTTGGTCATGTGCTGTGGCCATGGGAATTACCCTATTTATGCAGATCCGAATGCCACTCCCTTTCTCCCTAGGAAATGGTCTTTTGAAATGGTCTTTTCTCCTGATCCTGGTTCCTCTATTGTATATATCTTAAAGTCTGTTTGCCCCAGGCTACTGCCATACCATTGTATCTTATACTGATTTTGCTGCCTTGCCAGCTGCTTCTGCATGCAGGACAAATTCTGAGATGATGAGCCAGAAACATGTGTCCTGCTTCAGTCCTTCAGGCTATCTCCACACAGATTGGCACAGACATACATATACGTTAGTTTTGTGCACAAAGGTTATTATGTACCTTCTGAAACTGGGACCTGAGACCTGCACTGAGAGAATGGGTTGGTGGGGGATGGGTCAGCAATGGTACCATGAGGTTTTCCCACCGTTTTTAAGTCCTTATTTATTTATTTATTTATTTATTTTTGTTACAATTGATGAACATGTATTGAAGCATTGCCACTAACCATTGATTATAGTTTACATTGTAGTTTACACTCTGTCCTGCTCAATTTTGTAAGTTATGACAAAATATATAATGGCTTGTATCCATCATTTTAACATCATGCAGGACAATTCCAATGTTCCGAAAATGCTCCCAAATTACACCTATTTTTCCCTCTTCCTCTCCTCATGACCTTTGGTGGCCACTGCTTCCACATCAATAATAACGTTTTTCCATTGCTAAAATAACAATAAGTCTGTAGTAGAAAATAGTAAGACTACTTTAGTCCATTGTTCATTCCCCAAGGAAAGATTTTGGGATGGTGATGCCCACTCCACTTCTAATTGAGAGGGGGATTAGATCCCTTTGGGCAGATGAATGGAACTATCTTGCTTTCAGTTACAGATTCTCTCTGTTCCTTGGGATGGGCATTGTCCATCATCATCACTTTATTAGTTGTCCTGCTTGAGTCCAATGAATTGGAGAGTAGGTGTTGCAACTCTACTGAGATTCAGGGCCCAACTGGCACATGGACGGACCAAAGACTTAAGTCTCTTGGACATACACCTATCAAATGTAGTACTAATTATAGGTTCAAATAGAAGGGGCAGAAGAGCCACGTGTAGGGAAACCACAATTGAGTCACAACTCTGTCACACTGGGGAGCATAAATTCCAAGCTAAGGCCCACTGGCAGGGCACCAAACTTCTGAGCTGTCTTCCCTTCCTATAGTGTCTGGATGTCTCTAGAGCCCTCAGAAGCCCCACTATTTGAGGCAGTATTTACTGTGGCAGTAAGATCCTGCTGAGATGTGCATAAGCTTAACCTCTGGAATGACCTCTCAACTAACTTTGAAATCTCTTAGCCATAGAACTCTTTTGTATTTACCATTTCTCTCTCATGGTCAAGGTCTTTTTCTAGGTGCATTGCTAATTGGCACTTAGTAATAATTGGATTATTAGTAATAATCCCTCAGTGCCAGGGAGTCTCATACCCAGGAGTCATGTCCCACACCAGGGGGAAAGTAGTGGGTTTATAAGCTGAGTTTTACTTAGAGAGAGGCCACATTTGAGCAACAAAGAGGCCCTCAGGGGGTAACTTTTAGGCAACATATAATACTAGACTAAGTTTCAATTTCAAAAGAAAAGGTTCATAAGTACAATCATCAATATCAGGAAGCGGGTGTGGCTCAGTGGATAGAGCCCCCGTTTACCATATGGGAGGCCCGGGTTCGCGCCCCGAGGCCTCCTTGTGAGGGCACGCCGGCCTGAGCGGTGCGGTGGGCTGATGCAGCAACCTCACGGCAGGAAGCGGCTGTGGCGCAATGGATAGCGCACCCGTTTACCATATGAGAGGCCCCGGGTT
>JAQZBX010020076.1:0-33291 GCA_029593785.1 Cabassous unicinctus
GGTGGTGGAGGTGGTGGTGGTGGTGGAGGTGGAGGTGGTGGTGATGGTAGAGGTGGTGGAGGTGTTGTTGATGGTGACAGTGAACTTTCTGTCTGGACTGCCTTTCCTCTCCTCTCTTTATCTGGTAAAATTATATCCAAATCTAATGATTTAGCTCAAAGACTATTACATTTTCACTGTTGCTTCCTTGGGCATAATTCCTCCTCATTTGTGTTCTGTAGCACGTTGTTAATGCCCCTACTGTACCTCCATCTGCCTTATGCCATCAAGATTCCTGAACCAACTTGCCTCTTCCTACTCTGCATGGGCACCTTAGCCTCACCTGGCACATAGGAAGAGTGGTCATTTCATAAGTCAGCGCTGATGCTGAATGGGGTAGATTACTAAGGCAACAGGACCTTCCAACTTGCCCTTCTCCTCTTGCCCCAAAGAAAAAGTGAGAACAGAAGCAACTCAATAGGAATCTTACATCCCTGCTTGCTTCAAGGAGACCTCAAGGCAAACCCATCCACAGCTTCAAATCACTCAGAGCATAGGGGTGGTGCCAGAAGACAAGCTTCGTTACAGGATGAGCCTGACCATCTTGCTTAAAAACAATGCGTGACGGGTACCGGTGCCGAGCAAAGCAATAGGAGGGCCTGGGAAAGAAGCAGCCCAGCTCCCTGCTTGCAGACATCAGCAAGAGCCCGTCAGGCAGAAACTTGAGTAGAAGGAGCGGGAAGGGAGGGCTTCAGCATACCAAGCGGCCTGCGGGGATGCCCTGCTTCAAAGCAGAGCTTGAAAGCTGGCAGCCTGTGCGCCTGCCCAGCCTGCAGACATGTTTTGTTGAGCTCACAGTCTGGTTTGCTTGTTTGTTTTCACATGAAATCGTTGTCAGTTAAGTCAAGAGACTGCCCATAACAATTCAGATTTCTTACTTAAAAAAAGGATCTGGAAGAGCAAGCAAAGCCTGGGCATGCAATCCACATGGCAAGAGGGGACCCAGGCTACTTGGTGAGTCCCCACCGACTTGCTCTACACATCCGTGTCCTGCCCGGCCCCTTGTGGCAACCTGCAACCCTTGCTTTAAACCACACCAAGACAGGAAACGCAAACTTCATGTTGGTCAAGTGCATGGGGCTGGGACGTCTGCAGACCTGGCTTCAAATCCTGGCTCTGTGTCTGGCTGGCTGGGTGACTTCAGGGAAGGTACTACCTCTCTCTAAATCCCAGTTCTCCCCTGGGTCCAGCAAGGATGCTAAGGATAATGGATTACTGCACATTGAAGGACTCCACAGGGTATGCATGGAAAATGCCATCTCTATACCTGGTACCTGTCTCCACGACGAAGTGGGGAGTTAGCATCCCCACCTTACAGATGAGAAACTCGGGGTTGGAGGGAGCAAGTGACTTGACCAAGAGCTCCTGGCTCTTGCCCAAGAGTGAGTGACACAGCCTGGATTCTAAAATAAGAGTCTGCCTCCTGCCCCAAGTTAACCACCAATCTCCACTCTAGGCGTTTCATTCCTAAGGCCAGTTACACCCAGTGGCAAGAAAAACCATCCCTCCATTTTTGCTATTACAAAACTCAGTGCCCAGCGTGATTGTTCAGTCATGTTCTCGCCTCTCCCGCTAGGCTGTGGGCAACCTGATCTCTATTTCTAGGGGTTGGCACATCATCAAGTCCTATCACCTGTTTGCCTAATGAATAAATAAGCACATCAGACGTCAATCAAATCAGCTATTAGGCACTGAATAGATAAAAACCACCAACACAATTTAATAAAAGGAGCTCATTGATGATCTTTTTTGACGTTTCCAAAATCTCTCTTGGATGGGTATGGATTTCACAGCAGCACTCAAAGTGTCCCACACGTGGGAATCCCACAGGTTAAGCCATGTGATGCATACAAAGGAAATCAACGATCTTCTCCCCTCCCCAGCCCTGAGGTTCGATTCCACCACAGGCAAAATGAACCCGGTGTTCTTTGGTGCAGATCCACAGTAAATGATTACTTAGCCCACAGAGAAACATCTGTCTGCAAGACTGTGTTAGTTATTATCCTATCATAATAAAATAGATTATGCTTTAGTAATGAATAGGACCATAATGGTTTGCTGGCAGTTTAATCAATGCATTCCTCAACTGCAATTGAGCAAAAATAGGTAACAGAGGATCATTTGATCTATGTTTTTATTAATTTTGTGCCATTTGTCTTCTGGTTATTTTAATGATCTCCCATTAAGAGAAAATAGGGAAACTCCCTGAAAAAAAAAAAAAAGTAGAGTCATCTTGCTCCACTTTATTCATTGTTTTGTTTTAGGGCAGAAAAGAGCTTATTCCAATTCTTGGGAATGGAGGTTCCTGAAGCCTCATTAAATGTAGTTCTGGATTGCAGAGAGAAAACTCCCTTAGACCAGACAAGTGTGACAAAGCGATTCAAGTCATATGCAAGATTAAATGTGTTGAACGAGGCCTGGTGCCTGCAAAGGAAAAGTCACTATCACTGTTGCTCTCATTTTTCGAGGGCCTGCTAGATGCTAAGCACGATGCTGGACACTCCACAGGCCTTCTCCTCAGTGCTCGCACCGATCCCGCAATGGGAGCTACCAGTAATCCCATTCACAGACGGGGATCCGAGAGGTTAAGTGGCCCGCTCATGGTCTCACAGCTAAAGAGTGGCGGTGGTGGGCTCTGCAGACTTGACCGCAGTGTCTCTCAATATAACCTCGTACATATGAGAGGGATGGTTTGTTTTCCAGTTCCCCAAGACATGCTGAGTCATCATAGAAATTATGCATTTGGGATATTCAGCAGGGAATTATGACAAATGCTTTCACAGCCGTTCTTGTCAGGATGGTGTCACTCCTGATCACAGGGTTTTCGGGCTTAAAACATACTTGCCTGGTGCCTGCAACTGTTTACAGAAAATACGTTTCAGTAAATTTGCACCTCGAGTGCCCTGCAAGTGACAGCTTCTGTTGAGACCCAGTTCCTGGGTGCCACCACCCCGTTTTAAGCACATACAACCATTCTCTATTATTTTATCAGAGGCTGTACTTAAGGGGCAGAGGAGGGAGAAGCAAGATAACAAAAGGATATAGGGGGATTAGGAGAGAAAACTGGGGGCCCATTGAGGCTGATGGGACAATTTCATTTCTCCTCATCCTGAGAATTTGGGAAGCTTCTCCCCACGTACCCAATGTGCTGGGATTGCTCCCTCTCATTCTGCCAATTGCTACAGTCAGGAGTTACTCAGGGTCCTTGGTATGAGAACAGAGTGGGTGGCGGGGCCTGTGAACTAGTGAATTCATGCCCCACCAAGCACCAAGCATTGCTTCGTATGGTCCTGCAGGTGTAGGGTTGCCAGATATTTCCATCTCTTTCAAGGGAAGCTGGAAATCTGGAAATGCAAATGAAGATCTCCCATTTTTAATGATTAGCAAGTGATTCCGAAAACGCAAACAGCTAGCCTGGCCGGGTCTGCCAGCTTGCCAGCTCTGACTTCAAGGCTAAGGTGAAAGCCCAAATGAGTAGGGTCTCCATGTCTCTCTTCCATTTACTAGCTGCATGCCTCAGTTTCCTTGTCTGGCAAATGGGGATGGGAAGCACACCTAGTCACTGCTGTGAGAAAAATTGAGATCAAGTCCAGTCCTTGACTATCTTGCAAAAACAGACGGAAGTGGGAGAAACTTGGAAGGAAGTTGAGCGAATTCAGTTCCAGTGGAGTTTTTAAATAGAAAGAACGGCTGTGCAAAAGTCCTGAAGTAGCCCAACTATTGGCTTGACTAAGGAACAGAGAGAAGGGAAGGGTGGCTGGAGCTCAGTAAGCAACGAGGGGTTGCGGTGGGCAAGGAAGACAAAGAAAAGGGCAGGGGCCTCGTCACGCAGGACCATGGCAAGGAATTTGGAATTTTTCCTTAGTGGGGTCCAAGGATATTGCAAAAGTGAGGCCTGATTTTTCCAAGACAGGGGTGGACAAAATAGGGCCCTGGTGCCAAAAAAGGCTGGCAGCCAGCTTTTGTAAAGTGCAGCCACGCCCGTTCATTTACGTACTGTCTGTGGCTGCTTTCCAACCCCACGGGCAGAGTTGCAGAGTTGCAACCGTGCCTGGCTGGCTCCCCAAAGCCTGAAGTATTTACTGTCTGTCCCGTTACAGAAAAAGTTTGCCCCCCTGTTCTAAGACAGAAGCTGAGGGCGCCCGGCTTCCCGTGTGCTATGTACAAATACGCCATTACCTTCAAAACTGATTTAATAGTAACAAATTACAAATGACTAAAACTGGTTTTTGCAGGGTTTCAGCCGACTTTAGGGAATGAGATGGATGGAAAGGTCAGGGGAAAAAAAAATGCTCTGACTTCAGCTCATTATAAAATCCTCCAGGCTGTGCCACACCCCCTACCCACACGCTCACTGGAAGGAAGCTACCAGAAAGTGGGAGAAAGTGGGATGCCTGACAGATATCAGATGCTCAATAAAGGTTTGTTGAGTAGCCAGTGAGTGAACAATGGCCTTCAGAGGGATTTGGAGCCAGCCTCCCACCTGAGATTTTTTTTTTACTGACTTGAAAATAAGGACGACAACTTACCAGCCCGCTGCTCCCTTTTACCTGGGCTAATAGCGAGCTTGTCCGGAACAGAAAGAACCCACAGTGTCACACAAGTGACACTAGTGGAGCCCCTGAATTTTGCCAATGGACGGCACGCAGCGGGAGTGGAATTGGGCCTGAAAGGATATTAGATCATAATTTAAAAATGCTGGGGAGAAATGCTATGATTACCGTCTCCAGATTCTAATTACACCACCTCGTCTCTCAGGAAGGAAGAGACCTTTTGCCACAGGCACACTTCACAGCTAATCTGAAACCCAACATGAGGGCTCTGTTTAATTACATGTGCAGTTCCTGGAGCCATGAGAAAGGTCCTGAAAAACTAATTCACTGGCTGTCAGGACAAAGGGCATTGATCTTAAACCTCAAGCTCCACTGGTATCTTCAAACAAGACACATTGCTCTGTGCAGGGAGGGGCAGGGGGCAGGAACCGCTGCAAGGCAGGTCAACTTGTGGGGTGAGACATTTCCATTTGGAAATAAAATGAGTATGTTCTCTAATATATCTCTGAGCTCCTTTCTGGACTGAGAATGGGAAAAATACTTGAAAAACACAGCTCTGACTCTGGGACCCCCTAAATAATAACAGTAGTAGCTACTGTTTATTGAGCATCCTTATTTCCGTTTTATGGACATTAAAATTTGAGAAGCACCAAACAACATTGATTACCAAGTTCTGTCAAATGTGCTTCCCGAATTGTGCTCAAATTCAACTATTTCTCTCTCTTGGCTGAATCCATTTGCCATTTCTTATCTGGATTATTCCAAAAGCATGCTTGTTGGACTCTGCCTAGACTTGGACCCCCTCCCCATCTACCTACCCACCCAATCTGTTTATCTTTTATTCCTTCCTTCCGTCCATCCATCCACCCATCCATCCAAACACCCACCCACCCATCCACTCATTCATCCATCCACCCATCCATCCAAACACCCAGTCATCCATCCATCCATCCATCCATAGCATCTACTTTGTGCTAAGTAGAGTAAGAGGTGAAAAAATATATAGAACCCGCCTTCCTGGATATTTTAGTCTAATTAGGGAAATAGACATTAAAAAATGACCACACAAATGCATGAGTATTACAAACTGGAACAAATGTCATATAATAGAAAGTAAAGGTTCCCCTGAAATCAGCTCAGTTTAAGCTCATCTGAGGAATGATAAGGGGTTTTGCAGGAAAGGAGTGAGAAGAGGGTTCTGGACAGGGAGAGCAGCGTGTGAGAAAGCCTTAGACTGAAGCCTGTTTTTCTAGGGGCTGCAGGAGGCTTGGGAGGCTGCTGGCACGATGAAGCATGGGGGGAGTTGGGGATAAGGATGATAAAGGATGAGGCCAGAGAGAGAGGCTAATGAGGCCCTGAAGGCCATTGGAAAGGTGTCCACTCAACCTAGGTGCGATGGACAATCCTTGGAGCATTGCAGCAGCAGAGCAACACAGTTCAAAGTACACACCCTGAGAGCTGCAGGATGGAGAATCAGCGGGGGTGGCAGAACAGAGGTGAAAAGATGAGTTATGAATGCATTGCCACAATCCACACAAGAGCTGCTAGAAGAGGAGATAGAGAGAAATGGACCAGTGTGTGATATTTGGGCAGTAGAAATGAAAGCTCTCCATACTGGATGAGATCTGAGAATGAAAACCGACTTTTTCAAACTCTTCCAAAACAAACAAGACCGAGCCAGCCCCAATCATGCCAGAAGGTTCTCGTACTAGTAAAGATGATGACGGTAAAAAGAGAGTTAATATTTAATGAGCACCTACCATGTATGTGCCAGGTACTTTGCTATGTGCTTTATAGGCATCATCTCATTTACTAGAACCTCTGACATTTATCAGATGGGAGAAGTGAGGCACAAAGAGGTTTGAGTAGCATGCGTATGGTCCCCTAGCCAGCGCCTGATGGAGCCAGGGTTCAACTCCAGAACCCCACGGATTAGAGCCCCATGGTCTTAGCCACCTTCTGAGCAGTACCATTTCTGCAGTTCTTGAGTTCACAAGGATCCGGCCCAATGTACTGTGAGCCAGGGAGCCCCAGAGCAGACACCTTCCTGGAGAGGAACCCCCTAGGGCCACAGATGTATAAATAAAGACTGGAGGCTGAGCCCCACTGAGTTGCTGAAGTCTTTTATTGCTCTACAAATGCATTATTAATCAGCCACTGGGGCCCTCCCTATAGAGTCTTTTAAATTACAGTTAAGTTCCTTGATAGCATTCCCTGCACAGTAACAGTGAATTTTCTGTATTCACAGCAATAAACAAAGGGAGGGAGGGAGGGATAACCGGTTAATTGCCATCTGAGGTCTAGGCTGAGAAAGGGACAGCAACAGCGCCTTTAAATTCTCTGGGTCCTCCAATGCTATGCCAATAAAGTCCTGAAACAAACAGTGCTGTCAAGCCAGTGGCAGGAGCCCACACTGCAGTTCCCTCAGGTCACCTTGCCAGGGCCCTCCCTCCTGGGAGCTTTCAGCGTGAGCCGGGAGGCCTAGGGGAGCATTGGCAGGGACCTGCAGCTTGCTTGGGAGGCTCTTGGGACTTCCAGGTTATGAGAGCGTTGACTCCTTCAGGAAGAAGGTAGAGGAGGAGCAGCAGATAAGGACCTGGACTTCTGCAATTCTCACCCCAACCTACTGCAGCTGAAAAGGTAGAGCAGTGGCCTCTGTTTTGTAAATGATGTTCACTGGAGCACAGCCACGCCCATTCAGTTCCATATCACCTTGAATAGTTAGGACCCTGACCTTAGGCCCTTGCAAAGCCTTGTACAGAAAGTTTGCCATTCCCTGCCATGAAATAAAAATCAGGTCATGCTCCTTTTCCTGCTCAAAACCTATCAATGGCTCCCTATTACCCTAGGATAAAGGTGAAACGCCTTATCCAGACCTCAAGACCCTTCCAATGGAGCCCCTGCCTAATGCAGCCAGTCTTATTCCCTGTGTACTGGGCTGTGCGTGTAGACCTGCAACAAATCACCCAGCCTTACTTAGTCTTAGAATCCTAGTCTGTAAAACGGGGAGAACCAAAGAGCCCATCCTCACTTGGTTAGAGGGAGACTTAAGTGAGACAAAACACTTTTAGAAGAGCTAAAGTTTACGGAGCACTTCCTGGGGCGGGCCTCTGCTTTAACAGGCAACACAGATCATCTCATTCATTCCTCACAGCAGCCTACAAGTCAGGGCTATTATTCTCATGTGCGTGACCATTTATGGCTCACACTAGGAAACTGGTAAGAGGGAAAAGGGGAGCTCTTGATAACTGCCGTGGGACAAGCAGCATGAATTGGGACTGTCCAGGGCAAACCTGGATGCCCACCATCACCCCCATTTCACAGAGAGGTGATTGACCAACAGCTAGCAGGTGGCACACGCCCAGGAGGCGGACACTGAAGCTCCTGCCGTTCCGCCCAGCTCTACTGTACTTAGCACACGTCTCGGCAACAAGTCAGCAATCAAGACACAGTGTAGGGCGGTGACCGGCTCTTGGAGCTGGGAAGAGGGGCCTTCTGGGGAGAGGGGTCAGCAAGTGCTGAGAAGGCAGAGGGGTGAGGTGGTGGCATTCCACGCCCAGGAATGAGACTGGAGATGCCGACACACCCGTGCTGTTAACCAGCTGCGGGGCAGGTGCCGAAGGCTCTCCCAGGGAGGCAGATGCCCCAGCCTCAGGCACACCACCCTGGCTCTGCCTGGAATGGGGTTTCTTGACCTCTGTACTATTGTGTAGACATTTGGGACTGGATAACTCTGTGTGTGTGTAGAGTGTGTGTAGGGAGCTGTTTTGGCTATTGTAGGACACTGAGAGGAATCCTTGGCCTCTACCCACTAGATGCCAGTAGCACTCCCGTCTCCAGTTGGAACAACCAATAATGTTTCCAGACCTTGCCAAATGCCCCCTTGGGGCACAATCACCCCCTTGAAACCCCTGGACAGGAGACTGTGGAATGGCAGAATTGGAGGGGAAGGGGTGGTGGATGGGACATTCTCAAGTCTGGTCCCTGAGCAGCTGTGGCAGCATCCCTTGAGAGAAATGTCATTTCTTGGGTCCACTTAGACCTACTGGATCAGAATCTTTGGGTGTGAGGCCCCGGAGTCTGTATTTTAAGGAGCCCTCCTGGGATTATGGTGCAAGCTCAAATATGCAAACCACCATCCTTGGTCATGGAAGAGAAATGCTGGAGTCTCAGAAGATAAGGGACTAAGAGTTGTTACCCACCTGAAACCTGATGCATTTCCTTGGGAAGAAAGCAAATCTCCATGTGGAAAATGAGGTTGTGTGGAAGCTTCTGACATCCTGTTTGTGAATCATGCAGGACAGAAAGGCATGGCCATAGCTAGCATGGCCAACCTGAGGGGTAATTTGACGGTATCAATCAAAATCTAAAACGGGCAGGCCTTTTGACCCACCACTTCCTTTCCATGGATATGCCCTGGCAGCCAGTCTCAGCTGGGGTTCCCCAAGTGAATTAAGCCCTAATGATCTGAGGCATCCACTGCATGTCATAAATTAACTTTTCCCCAGGCTCCTAGATGGTACCAGCTATGTGCCATCCTTGGGAGAATTGAGAAAATAGTTACTCCCATTACATTCTGCAGGACTTAATTCTTTCCAGGAACACGGGTTGAAAAAGTCTGCAAGAAACTCTCCCACATGTCCAAGGCTGTTCACTGGACCCTAGATTAAAACAGCAAAAAACTAGCAACAACCTAAATGTCCATCAATACGGGAATGGCTAGTTAAATGATAGTATATCCATACTTCAGAGTAACAGTCAGCTGTTAAGAAGAATTATATAGGTCTCTATCTTCTGATGTGGATACAGGTCCCAGAACTTGATAAAAAAAAAAAAAAAAAGCAAGTTCCAAGAAGCAGACGTCCATTTTATATAATTTATGAATTCCCCATTACAAAACCAAAGTCTCTATATTTTTGCGAGATTCAGAGTTAGGCAACGGTTTCATATAATTTATGAATTTCTCATCAGGAAACCAAACTCTGTATTTTTGCGTGTGTTGGATAAATAGATTGAAACAAAAAACCTGCACGCAGCGGTTACCTCTGAGAGGAGACTGGTCAAGCTGGATTTCCACTCTGCCCATGGTGTTTCTGTTTTTTAAGCTAATGAGAATGTACACAGTACTACTTGGGTAATGAAAGAAATAACAAGCCTGCTTTATGCATTATTTGAGCAAGTTTTAAAAATTAAAAAAAAAAAATGGTGCTTTGCATCCCATTATCTTGTCTTCTCCCCATCTTTCTACTTGGGTAGCTGGAAGCATTTGCAGAGATGTTCTTGGCAGTCTCCCAGTTCCTCAGACAGGTTTTTTTTTTACTCTCTCCGTGCCATGCTCCGAGGTGAGCTATTAATTTGTGCTTTGTGGCTCAGCCTTGATTCTGATTTAGGGGAACATAAACCCTCCTCAAAATTGTGAAGAGCAAATTAGTTTACTAATTTCGCCATTAAGAGTTTATTTCAACCGTCTGCTAATCAATCACCATTTTCCATGTTTATCTCCTGTTCAATTTTTACCACAGGGTTCTAGACACATCAATTTGCCTGATGCTCTTCCTACATATGTTTTAAATTACTTTATCATTGTATAAATTTCACAGCCATTAAAAGGCTCTAATACCAGAATGGCTGACATGGTGTTAAAAATTGGATTCAATTCTACGGGGTAATAAATTGTGACCTAAATCCAATCTCTCATGGGTGACTGAAGGATACAATGAAAAATTATTGCTTTGTCATTTTTACACTAACACAAATACACCACGGCAACTAGAGACCTGCAAAAGAGTGACGCACAACCACAGTGGGCTACTTTTCACCCAAGGCGATGGATGAGGGTCCCAGTTAGGCTCAGTCCCCCTGCAAAAGCTTGAGAACATGCTCTCTCTGCATGGTGAGAAAGCTAAGCTGTGCAAGGCTTCCTTTGGGCAGAATGCAGCTGCTGCAAGAGGCAGCAGGCAGAAGTGGTTAAGCACCTGTCTCTGGCACCAAGGTCTCTAAGCTAAGAGCCTGGGTCTGCCATGGATGAACTGTGTGGTTCCAGGCAGGGTTTCTCCTTCTCTGTGCCTCAATTTCCTGGACTATCAAGTAAAATTGTTGTAAGGAGTGAATGAGTTAATGTGGCTAAAGCGCCTAGAAGAATCCCTGGCCCTTGGCAATCCCTGTCTCAGAGTTAAGTATTATTATTTAGCAGGTTCTTGTTCAGAAACCTCAGCCCCACGTTCTCTTTTGGCTGCAGGCAAGGAGAGTAATGAACTGCTGGAGAAAGGCCTTAGCTAGCATTCCCGTGCATTTTCCTTTATCTTTGGAGAAACTAGATTAGTCATTCGACAAAATTTTACTTGCACATTTACTAAAGGCACCCCATAGCAGAGAGGCTAAGACATGAGCTTTCAAGTGAGACAGAACTGGGTCTGAGTCTGGGCAAGCTACTTGGCCTCTCTAAGCCTCAGTTTCCCCATCTGTAAAATGGGGTTAGGGAACACACTTTTCACAAGGGCTCAATGATAATGTATGGAAAGTGCTTAGCTCTGGGCCTGGCATTCAGGAAGTGCCTAATAAATGTGAGCTCTCATGCCAGGTGCCAGAGCTATAATATGAACACCCTACAAAGACTGGTCCTCGTGGCTACAGATGACTCTCTGGCAAGTACAGTAAGATGTGATGGGTGCTCCAGCTGAGACGCGTCAGGTGATTTGGGAGTCCACGATCAGGGCACCTGGCAGAGACCTGGGGAGGAAGGTGTGGGGAGAGGGAGTCACAGAGGCTTCCAGAAGGAAGTGCCATTGACAGAACCGTTGACTACCAGGTTATTTGAGAGAGGAGGGAGAGCAAGCTGGTTTTGCTGGTTTGTACAAAAAGCCGGTGACTAGCCAGTCATTTCACTTTAGTGTTGGGATGCAAATTTGATCAACAAGTCTGGAAGCAGACCTTGCTTGGGCTCTCTCTTTCTGCAGAATGTCTCTGTTTTCAGAGCCCCAGGTGGGTGACACACACCAGCTGCATCCCAGGGAAGAAACCACTCGCAAAGCAAGAGCCCTGTGGTCTGTTCTCTGGGGCTCAAAGTGCCTTGTCCAGGCAGCTGATGGGCAAGAAGTCATGGAGGCGGAGAAAAGCATCATCAACTCAGCCCTGCCCTGGAAGCGGGTCCACCAGGCCTACCCTGGAGGCTTCCAGAAGCACAACAAGCTGCCCATAGAGAGGTGGCCTGTCATTGATTTGTAGCAGGTGCTTGGTAAATATTGGCTGGCTGAATGAACAGAATAATGAAAGGATTCACAAATACAGTATTTCATTCAGTATCGGGAGGAAGGCAGTGGAGGTGTTTATGCAAACCCATTTTGGAGGTGAGAGCAGGGGCTCCGAGCAATCAAGTGCCTGGCCTGGGGGTTTTTCAGCTGACGAGGGGATCATAGGTCCTCCAAGTCCTAACCCTAAGTTAGTGAAAAGGCTGGGGCACAGGGCTGGAGGCAATAAGGATTTCTTTCCATGGTCTGGATGTCAAGAGGACAATGGTCTGTCCAACAGGAGGTCAGGCCTCCCAAGGGTGTATAGCCTGACTCCACAGCTAAGAGCCAGTGGCTTCTCCTTGACCCCAGAGGACCCTGTGGTCAGGGCCCAACGGTGGAAGAAGCAAGATCTGGAGAAAGGCTGTGCGACCTGCGGCCAGTCTCGGCCGACCTGAGGACTGATCTTCCCTCTGCTCTCCAGGGATCTCAGTTTGGTCCCGGGGTTCACCTCTGCTCCACTCTTCTTGAGCAAGGCAAAGACACTGATGATCTACACCCAGAGATCTTAGCAAGTAAAATCTGGCTGGGAGGAGGACAGGCTGGTCCTCTTGTCACACTCAGAGCTACATGTGAGGTCCTTCCAGTGAACTCTCTATGCCTCCTTCTACCTCAGGGCCTTTGCAAGTGATATCCCCTTAGGCCTGGAAGGTCCCACACACACACCTTAACTCCTTAACTCCTACCATCCTCCCAGCTCTCGGCTCAGTGTCAAATGCCACCACGTGTCTCCACAGTAGCAGTGATCCCTCTTGCAATTTTACATTTCTTTTTGTGATCATTTGATTTATGTGTCTGCCTTCCTACCTTTAATAGGCGGGAAGCTCCACGGGGACAGGGATTCTGTCTGGTTTCCCCTAAAAGATTCCCCCAAACCCAGCAGAGTGCCTGCCATAGACAGAGGGTGCTCGAGGAATGACTGCAGAATGAATGAACATTGAAGGGAGCTGGCGACAAATATTTTCCAACCTCCAGTTGGCGGCTGTGCCATGCCCAGGACACCTCCGCTGGAGAACCTCCGAAAAGTTCCAGCCCCATCACTTCGTGCACACAGGCCCCTGCCTAATGCCAGTGCGAGGGAAGCTACAAATTATGCCGTCTTTTTCTCCAGCGCTGCCTGAGGGTCTTCGACGGAGAGCACAGAGGTGAGCACGATAGAGCTCTCACCTCTGAAGGTCAGGGGCAGACTCAGATAACAGTAGAGAGCGCGGGCTTCCCAGGCCATGTGCCATCTGACAGCATGCACTTTCGGCTCAGAAAATAGAGCTACCTGCTCCACCACCAACCTCGAGCCCCCCATATATTTCAGGGGTCTCCTAACTGCTCTCCCTGCTTCCACCCTCACCCCTACAGTCTACCGTCAACCCAGCAGCCAACACCATCCTGTGACACACATCAGATCAGGACCCTCCACTGCTCAGAACCCTCTGGGGGCTCCTTCACCTCCCTCAGGATAAAAGCCAGATTCCGACTGGTCCCCCAGGGTGGCGGGGTCTGCCCATCTCCTGCTCCGGCTGCATGGCCTCTGAGCTGCTCCCCATCAAACCCCAACACGCTGCAATGCCGCACCTTCCTCCCAGCTCTCCACGGCCCTCTCCTGGCTTTATAATTCCCCAGGCACTTATCACATCTGGCCTAGGCTACACTTTACTATTCTGGGGCCAACTGTCTGTCTTTCCCTTCTAGAACATAAACTCCACGAAATCAGTTAGTTTTGTTTTGTTCACTGCTGTTTCCCCAGCACCTAAAACAGCGCCTGGTCCACAGAAGGCTGTCAATAAATATTAATTGAATGAAAGAATAAATGGACGAACTCACTATGTCCAAAGACTGGGAACCATGCCATTCGGGGGCAGCTCAAATTCTTAGCAAGTTCTTCCACAATGAGATCAAATCTATCTCCAAGTATGCTTTATCCATTGCTCCATTTGGGTCATTCAAAGATAGTTCAACCCCAGGTAGGTCCCTCTGACTTCCTTGCTTTTTCCCTTCACCATGCATAAGGTACTTTGGGCCATGGGCTTCCCCGGGTGTTGCCTGTCTCCGCCCCTGCCCCCCGGGCTATGAACTTGTCTCTCTTTTTCATCGCATCCCAATATTTAGCACTGTGCCTGGTACAGAAGAGCTGCCCAATACACATTCGTTGAATGAATGAAATCAGTGAACTGTATTTAAGAAGGCTAATGGGAAGAATGACATACACATTTCCATGAGCATTCCTAGAGTTCTCCTAAATTCTCACTGAGCTGCTAAAAAGCAAGATGGATGTACTAGCAGGGATTCACTCAGTCATCTAGCAATGGATATGCACCGAGTGTCCAAGACGATGCAGGTGCTATGATAATCCTTGATTCTGCTCTGATTTCTTAAAAAGAAACTTGCCAACTTTAGTAGCCCCTTTTCCAAAACCCTCCCTCCAGCCTCGAACAAAAGGGAAGCCGATTAGTCAGGCTCTCCGCTGCGCTGCTTGGAGCAGCGGTCCACAAATGCGTGGTTATAAATACACTCCCAAATCCCCTTGTCTATAGAAGTCATTGTGAGAACATGAGAACAGGGGGAAAAAAATCCATCTAACCCTGATCCTCTCGTCAAAAATAAACTCCGCTTGGGAAGTGCTTACTCACACACGAAGTGTCCAAAACGGTGTGTGGATGACACCAGGAAGGGCGCCCAGCCCGCTCCTCCAGGGGCTGGGGTTTTTGACTTGTTTCCGCGCATAACCTTTGGCTTCGCTTTCAGGCTTGGCAGTTCTGGAACAGACCCACCCTAATGACAAGTCTTAGAATGAATGGCAGAACTCTACAACAGAACTTTCCTGGGGGAAAGGAAGGGGGTGGAGATGGAGGTGGGAGGAGGTGAAGGGGGCATTGCATGATATTTCCCATAACTACCTATTTAGCTTTCTCAAAAGCCTCGTGGGTGGCAGCTGGCTCTCTTTATGATTCCGAGACTGGGAACGGGATAAAAGAAAACCACAGTGCTTCAGAAGGGAAAGGCAAAGCGCAGTGGGTCTGTTGGGACTCACTTCCCATGGGAGGTAGCCACGGCACATAGTAGGAGCTCGATGTTTGCCCAAAGATCAGGCTTGAGTGGTCTTTGTGTCCAAGAGAAAGCCATGAACCCAGACGACCAACTGATGGTCATGTCATCCCCATCGATCCACTGGCCAATCCCAATGACTGCCCTACACAGGGCCTGAATCTGCCTGCTTCTCACTGCTGCCATCTCCTCTCCCTGGGGTTACTGCAAGACCCTGCCCAATATCCCCATTTCTGCTTCTTCCTGAAAGTTAAACCAGACCATGTCCCCCCAATGGCATATATCTCATTTAAAACAACATCCAACCTCTATGCAGTGGCCTGCCTGACCCCATCGGATCTGACCCCTTCTCCCTCTGCTCCAGCCACACTGGCCTTCTCACTGCTTCTGGAAGCTTCCAGACGATGCCAGGCAGCCTCCTGTCCTAGGACTTTTTCTCAGGTTGTCTGCTCTTCCCCAAGACCTTCCCATGACACGCCCCCTCGCTTCTCTCAGATCTCAGTTCCCCAGAGAGGACTTCCCTGGCTACTACCTACAGAGCCCCCCGCTGCCCCGTCCTCTGACCCTGCTTCATTTGCCATCCTAGCTCCGATCTCAACTGTACACTGGATTGTAGTCTCTTCATCTACCATCTCCTGCCTCTCCTAGCAGGACAGAAGCTCCATGAGGGCAGGGCCAGCGTATTGCACGACACCCTAGGATCTCCGTTCATCTTGTTGATAAGGACACAGCACCCAGAGCTATGCAGGGTAGTCACGGCTGTATTTCCATTTCCTAGAACTGGGTCGGCAAACTATAGCCCAGAGATCAAATGTGGCCCATTGCCTATTTTTGTATGGCTCATAAGCTAAGAATGGGGTTCACATTTATAAATGGCTGGGAAAAAAAATCAAAAGAAGATTTCATGACATGGAAAAATGATAGGAAGTTCACATTTTAGTGAACCTAAGTTTTATTGGGACACAGCCACTGAGGTCATTCTATGGCTGCTTTTCATGCTTTCTGTTGCAACAGACACCATACAGCCTGCAGAGCCTCAAATATTTGCTATCTGGGGCTTTACAGAAAAGTTTGCCGAGTCCTGGCCGTGAGCATTGCCTGGTACAAAGAGGATGAGCCATGCATGCGGTCTGCTGGTTTTTTCTGGACTTGTTAAAATCAAGTCTCCTTCCCCTTCCCAGGAAGCGCAAGGAACACCTTGGAGGCAGGCTTCATCCAACCCCAATGAATCTTTACTGGCCGCCCTCTTTCCTGTGCCTTCCACAGCAGGAGATACAACCAGGATCTGACTGGATCCTCTGCAAACTGGCCTTTCTGAAAGCAAATCGGCCCCACCCACTTGGCCAGGCTTGGTCACACCACCCCCATCAATTCCTCACAGCTGTTGCTCATTTTTCTCGTCATTGGTGATAAAAGTAAAAGATCTGGGAGAAAGCAGTGTCTCCAGCTGGCAGATGGGGAAACTGAGGCACATGCCCCAGGGCACTCAGAACAGCCGGGCTGACACCCCATCTCCATTTCCCCCCCCGTGCCAGCCTCCCCCACTGTCTAGAAGCCAGTCCCTCACACGGCGTCGTCACCCCACTGCACCAGGGTGAGGGGACGTGCAGAAGACAGCCTTCCCACAGCTGGCAGTGCCATCTGCCAGCCTCTCCCACAACCATCCCCGTCCAAAAACCCACTTAGCCAGCGCCTCTGGCCTCCTAAAAGACTGATGGGGAAATATGGTTTGTGGTATCCACGCACAGTTGCCCTTCCTTCAGAACCCTTTCCGCTTTCCCTGATACGTGGTTCCCCAGGCGAGTACAAACACCGTCGGTCCTTGTCATCCTGCAGCCAGTCGGCAGATGCAGGGCACAGAGGGCACTCCGCACTCCTCACTCACTGGGGAGCCTCCGTCTGCACTTGGCTGCGTGGGCCCCAAGTTCCAATGACAGTGGCCACCCCCACCCCCACTCCCCGCTGATGGCTTTCCTGGGCCTTCCCACATTCTCCACCTCTTGCTTCTTCACCTGGACATCTGATTTGCAGACCTGCAAGCCACTTGGAGCACTGTTTCCCCAGCTTTACCTGGCACAGCGAAGGGCTAGGAAGTACAGGAGAGGCTGGGACGGCCAGTGGAGGGGTTGGGGGGCCGTTGGAGGGGCTTCTCGACATTGAGTTGATCCAAATGTAATGAGGCAGAAAAAGTTGCATTTGCCTAGCAGCTGGTGGGTTGAACAGTCTTTACTGGGAAAGACATTCTGACTACGGGAGGGGAGAAGGTGAGCTCCTCGTCCAAAGTTGGGGTGTCCCCTGTGGGCAGGGCTTCTAGAGAAGGGGGTGATCTGGAAAGGCTTCCTTGAGGACATGGCATTGAGGCTGAGATCTGGAGAGGGAAGAGAGGGGATAGCCAAGCAAGGTGGGGTGGCATGGGGGTTGGGGGAAGAAGGTGGAGGGGGCGGGAAGGATCACGAGAGAATGTCCCGAGGTGAGCGGGGCCACGTCTGATGAACGGCGGGGGCAGCCCCATCGAGGCAGCCCTCTCACCCTGCCCTGCCCTCAATGCCCCCTTCATTTCTATCACTCCCACAATCACCACTGCTAAGAGTGGTGAGGAACTTGATATGCATGACCTCATTTCAGCCAACAACCCTATGAGGGTAGGGGCTGAGTGCTTGCCCCCATTGTACAGATGGGGAAACTGAGGCCCCTGTGAGCTCAGAAATAAGCTTCTCGGTGGCCACTCCCGGGGCAGGTGTTAGGTTCATCTGCAGCTCCCTGCTTTCCGGATGAAAATAAGGCTTGTGGGATGGGGATGAAACATGTGGCTTCCTCTCACCTCCTTCCAAACTGCCTTCTCCAGGATGCAGACAAATCACAATGGCAAGGAATGTGCACTCTTCTCCCCAGAAAGCAAACCTTCTCCTGGGCTTCTCGACTCTACCTTTTCCCTGAGTGGTGCTGGGGTGAGAGGACAGGCAGGCAGGGAGGGTGGGAGGGGCAGAAGCCCTTTATAGGAGTTCACATCCGAAATCCCTCCCTTGTCTCAGCCATGAGGGATTGTTTCCTTAATGATCTTCAACTTCTGGCATAATAGTGGCTGAAGTTCTAGTGATGCCAAGTTAAGCAAATGACAAACACAGTATGTACATCCGTGTGTGTGCGTGCATGCATAACATATGTGCATGTTCACACAGACATTAAATGTCCCTCCTCTCCCCGCCTCCGATTCCTCATTTAGCAGAAGAGAAGAGGACCACTGGGCCGAAGCTGAAATCCCTCCTAAGCAGAGGGAAATCCGGGTGTCATGGTTTCCAAAGAGGGAATACAATCTCCGTATGGGGTGTAATTACATCTTAGCTTTCTGCAGAAGAATAGTTTATGGCTTAAATGCTATTAATTGTAAGCCGTTTTGTTCCACAGGAAGTTGTTCATTGATAACTACCCAATTAGGGTTATTTTGCAATTAGTCTATTCACAGTAAATTTATTGCAAAAGGGGGAGGCTGTGGTGCAGCAAATTAAAGCATTGCCGGGTCTGGGTGTGCAATGGCTCTTAAATGCCAATCGTATTAACCAGCTCAGAGGGCCCGGGAGGGTGGCGCCCCCGTAGCTGATAGAGCCTCAACGACCCCCAGCAAAATTACACTGCAAAACCACAGCTGGAGATGTCTGGGTGGGATCAGGAGATGCTTGGGAACTCCTGGCCTAAGGTGAGGAGAGTTTAATTAATTAATTAATTAATTTTCTGTTTGCACGATGGTGGGGCAGGTCATAATAGCAAATATCAACATAATGCATAGTTTTAACCAAGTTCTGTTTTCAGTATTTGGCCCTCACGAACCCTCTGAGAGAGATGTGGTTGTGCTCAGCTCCCCTTAACAGAAAAAGAAACAGAGGCTCAGAGAGGTCAAGCTGTGTGCCCAAAGCCCCACAGCTTGCTCAGGCAGATTTGGGTTTGAACCCAAGTGGTCTGGCTCCACAGCCATGCTCTTAGCCGCTAGCAACATCGGTTTCCGCCTCCCTCACCACGGCCTGCCCTTCTCCCTTACAACAATACAACAGCCAGCCAGACAGACAGACAGACAGACACAGCCCACAGGCAGCAGGACCTGTCTTGGGTCTGACAAAGTGAGTGCAGTGGAGCCTTTTGCCTCCTCAAGAGGTACAGGCTTTCGGGAAAGGAGGCAGGCTCTGTAGCCGGAGTTTGAAAACCTCTCTCTACTGGCCACGTGCCTCTGGCCAATCACGAAACCGATTTGAGCCTCAATTCCCCCCATCTCTAAAATGGGCCCACAGCAGCCCTACCTCACAGGGCTGGTGTGAGAGTCCATAGGATAAGGCACACCAATTGAACATACTAGAATATAGTATTAGTACAAAGCAGAGGTCAGCAAGCTATGACCCGGAGGCCAGACCCAGCCCACTGCCAATTTTTATAAATTAAGTTCTAATGGGACACAAGCAAGAGTACTTGCTCATGGACTGCCAATGGCTGCTTCCGTGCTGCGACTGCAGAGCTGACCAGCTGTCACAGAGACCTCATGGCCCGCGAAGCTTCACGTATTTGCTCTCCGGCCCTTTACAGAAAAAGCATGCTAGCCCCTGGTATACAGTACGTGCCCAATAATATTCTGATGGAAGGGTATTCAACTTGGACCTCCATCCTAATCTGCCAGGTGCTGTTTCACAAGGGATTTTGAAAATGTCTCATTCCACTTAATTATTCTTATATGCTACGGTCCAACTCCAATCAAGATACAGAGACGACCACCCAGACTGCCTATACAAGGGTTAAACTGCAAGGAACGAGAGAATCTTTCCATTTTTAAAAGACTTTTAAAAAGACATATTATAGAAATTCATGTTTGCTATTAAAAACTCGAAAAAAAAAATCCTGAACAACTTGAATAAAAAGTTAAAAGTTGTCCCGCATACCTCTGCCGGGTGCCCTTCCTTCCAGCCCTCTCGCTATGCTTTTAGTTTGTCATCACGTCCTACCTGACCCCAAACCTCCATCTGTCATCAGGAGCAAACAGAGAGGCATGCGTTTGAAATGAGAAGGCCTGGATTTCAGCTCACGTTGAGCCTCTAATTAACTGGGTGATCTTGGATAAGTCTCCCTGCCTCTCTGGGCCTCACATTCTTCTCTGTCCATTGAACAAACGGAATTACAATTTCGCTAGGGGTCTTTCCAGGCTCCCTGGCCTTGGGGCCAACTCTCACGGTGCATGCCCCTTCTGCATCAAGGGAGATGGGGAAACTGAGAATCTGCTTGGTTTCAGGAGACCACAAGGCAAAGCCTTCCTGGCCCTCGAATTCGCCACTATCTGGGGAACTCCTGGTTCTGTGGTTCTCATCTGATTCTCTGAGCTACTGTCTGGACACTTTCCCGAGCTGGGGAGCCTCACCGAGGAGGACCTACCGTCTCTGAGGTGGGCTTATCCCTGGACCACATGTTGGCCCCGAGGACCTCACTGACCCACATCCAGACCTCTCTATTTCCAAGAGTTATGGGTCGCCTTATGGTTGGCATAAGATGATTTGGGGAGACTTCTCTCCTCACTTGCGAGCAAACTAAAGTGTTTGTTAGTATCTGAATTTAGAAGCGACAGGTAGGTTTTTGACCCCTTGGCCACCTGGTAAGAGACAGGTAGGCATGCCAAAATAACAAGAGCGATCAACAAAGAGGACTCAAGGGGAAGGAGAGTGGAAAGGTCCTTTGTGTATTTGAGGTGGGTCATCCCTGGACAGAGAAGGAAGCGAGGACCAGAGAGAGGAAAGGATGTTCCCTGTTAATTAGTGGTTGACCTTGAACTTAAATACTCATCTCTCTATTTCAAATGCATCCCTCTCTGCTCGCGCCTATTTGCACCGATTCTCTCTTTTTCGTAGAAGTGCACGTCGGGATGCTATCTGCCCTCTCCACGGAGAAAACCACTGGGCAAACGAACTCACGAGCTGTTGGAGATGTAAGTCTTCTCCAAGGAAAAATAAGGCGGAAAAGGATTCACCGAGTAAGCTAATGAGGGGGAGTGGGGTACAGAGAGGATGAAACTACAATGACCAAGAGTTGACAACTGTTGTAAGCGGATGATGAGTCCCTGAGGGCTCTCCCTACTTTGGGGTATGTTTGAAGTTTTCAGGCACAGAATATTTTTTTACAACAGAGGGAAGGTGAGGGAAGATCTTAAGAAACTGAGATTTAATCCAGGATAGCATATGTCCATTTCAGGGTGACTCCACCTGTTGGCTAGCAAGGCCACTTACCAGCAGTGGGACCTTGGGGGAGACATGTCACCACTCTCACAGCGGAAAAATCAGGCTCCTAACAACATCGCCAACCTCACAGGGTAGCTGGGAGGAGCTCACGAGGGTAACGTGCCAGCACAGTGCCAGCAGAGAGCAAGTGCTCCAGGAAGGCTGCTGCTGTGGCCCCTCCACAGCCGCCCAGAGCTCAGAACCCCCCCGCCAGGAAGTGCAGTGCAATGGCGGGGTTCCAGGTGCAGAGAAATGCAAGGGGTAGCCACCTTTTGGGCAAAACTGGTCCTTCCACCTTCTGGGAGCCCTCTCCACTCTGCCTATGAATTCCTCCATTGTATTCCCCAATCACCCCATCCCATCCTTATATTATATTCCTTTCTCCTAGTATAGCACTGATCTCTCACTGCATCACGGAGAGCGGTCTGATTTATTCCTAGATCATCAACATATAGAAGAGTGTGCAGCACAGAGCAGGAGGGAGGGAGGAGGAAGAGGGGGAGGAAGGGAGTGAGGGAGAGAGGGATGACGGAAGCAAAGAAGCAGAGGAGAGAGGGAGGGAGGGGCAGAAGTTGGGAGGAAGGGAGGCAGGGAGGGAGGAATTTTAGGTGGAGGAAAATGGGAAGGTTGTTTTTCGCAGACCCTCCAAAGTCAATGCAACCAAGCAGAAACCTTTCAAATCCGATTCAATTATTACGATAACGTCCGTGTCAATTGTAACCGATATTCCGCTCAGACAGACACCATCCCACAACAGTGCAGTCACCTCGCACCCCGAAATGTTCACATCAGCCCTCCTTTCCTTGGAGTTTTAGCCCTTGCCCATCAGCATTTGGTTAAAGCTATAACCAAAGATGATTTCCTTTTTATACTTTTGTGAAAACTTTCTTACACAAGACTTCCCAGATCAGGCAGTAGCGAAAGAAATCCGGTCTTGTGTCCCGATTTGGGGTCTGGAAAACAGGGTGGGCAGCCGTTCTCAGCAAGTCGGAGAACGTGGGCGGCAGGGGGCTGGGCAGGGGGCCTTGGGGGCTGGGACTTACCCTCCAGGGGGCAGAGCCGAGTGACCTTCTCTGGCATCAGCAGCCCCAGCTTGTGGCGGCAGTAGGTCTCAGCGATCTCCTGGCGACAGAGCTTGGACTTGGAGCGGGACAGGGCGGAGATGGCCTCCTTGCCCGAGATGTCGCACCTGGGGGGCTGGTCGTAGGTGATCTCAGGGGAGCTGCCCCCACTTCTCTTGGCGTGGGCTTGTCTGGGCGCGTCCTTGGGGCGGCTACTGTTCCTGGCAGCCCTCTCACCTGCAGGCAACGCCTCGGTGGCACCTTTCCCCAGGAAGGAGTGGCCCTTGGCCTTCTCCTCCAGCTCCAGCTTCTTCTTCAAAAGCTCCTTCTGTTTGCTCGGGGGCTTCTTCGGCAGCTCAGGCGGGTGCTTCTGCTTTTGAGACCTGGGGGCGAAGTTGCTGTTGTCAATGTTCTCGAAATCTTTGGGGACAGAGTTCTCATTGTTGCTGTCAGTTCGCGCTTTCTCTTTCGGCCGGTGAGAGAAGTAGCCGTCCTGGAGAAGGTGGGAAGGAAACACAGAGAGAACTTGACTAGGGGTCACGCTACTTAGGTGGGCCTGGTGGAGAGGGGGCAGACAGGTGTGGAACTGGGGTCTAGCTTTCACAGCCCCCCTTTGCTATCTGGAGATTTTTCTCTCCAGACCTCAGTTTCCCCACCTGGAAATATGAGCTGTTTCAACTAGAAATGAAGGCTAATTCAAGCTGTAAAGTGTCACCGCTATGGCTCTCAATGCTTGTTCTTTGCCACACCCTTTCAAGTAACTTTCTCATCCTGGTCTGGGTCTAACGATGGAGAAAAGGCCCAAACGGGCATTACCGGGTCAAGGGAAAAATAGGAATACAGGCCATATGCTTTATATCAATGTTAAATTTCTTGAACTTGGTAACTGTACTGAACATGGTTTATATAAGGGAAAATCCTTGTTCTTAGGACATTTACATATAAGAATTAATCTTTTTTTTTTTTTGAGGAACCGGGGACTGGGGATTAAACCCAGTACCTCGTTGTGGGAAGTCAGTGCTCAACCACTGAGCCACACTGGCTTCCCTGAGTTGGTTTTTTTTTTCATTTGTTTTGCTTGTTTGTTTTTGTTTTTTCAGGAGGAAGAGGGAACCGAACCTGGGATCTCCCATGTGGGAGGCGGGAGCTCAACTGCTTGAGCCACATCTGCTCCCAGAATTAACTTTTTAAGGATGATGATGTATGCAACCTACTTGCAAATGTTTAGAAAACAGACAGATTAGATAGACAGACAGACAGATAGGTATAGATATGGATATAGACATAGACATAGATATAAATGTATAGAAAGAAGGAGGGATAGACAAATTAGATAGACAGACAGATATAGACAGAATAATATAATAAATGTGGCACACGTTAAAGTTGGTAAAACTGGTTATCTGAGTAGGACATATGTTAGAATTCTCTGTGCTGGTTTTTTAATTATTTTTCACTGTCCTGTAAGTCTGAAATTATTTCAAAATAAAAAGTTCTTTTAAAAAAACCAACAACAATAACAACAACAAAAAACACATTTTGTTTTAAGTTCCTCATTTCAATTCCAGGGGAGAGAGTTTATTTAAGGACTGGATATGCCATGGTAAACTTATAAAGGGAGAAAATATTGAAAGGATATTACAGACATTCCACTGCCTTTAGGACTTGTTCATCCTTCTCTGCCTGTGGCAGAAATCAGACCAAGCCACTGCTGGTTCTGTGGGAAAGACATCCCTGTTTTTTGATTGGGAGGCGAACGCAGCCTATGCAGACAGCTTATCGTGAGCCTCAGGAAGGAGACTCGCTTGCAGCACTCGTGGGCTTGAGCTTCGGCCCCTGATGTTTGCACCTGGGGTGGGGCTTGGCTCTTTCCCAGGGAGGCGCCCCAGAACTCAGCTCCTCCACCGCGAGGCGGCACCTGGCCATTGCAAGCCAAGGTCGTGTTGCTTCTGCTTCGAGTCCACTGCCAGGGTTCTCACCTGAAAGAGTATCTGCTGCCCCGAAACATGCCATCTGTGGGGACCTCTGATGCCAAAGAGAATGTTAATTGGCTCCATAAATCTACCCCTGTTGCTATAGAAACACATTGGCAAAGAACAGCAATTCCCAGGGAAGTTTTTCTTTTTAAGGAGGGCTAACGTATGCCTCTTAACCCATCATCAGTTAACAAGTGACTTGTCAAGGTAACACAGGTAGTCGGCGGGGGAGCTGGGATTTGACCCATACATGTAGACCACAGATCCTGGGTTCTGGGCTGCCACTTCCACCACCTCCTTCCGAGAACCCGTGCATCACTTTTTCCACCCTCTCCTCTGACACTTCAGCATCGCAGCCTGGCCTGGCACACAAGATCCGGGCCTTTCCCCAATCATCCCCACCCAGCTAAGTCGATCAGGTATATGACCTCCAGAGAGCCATCACCAGGCTGGACAGAGGCCCCTTGGGGAGCACAGAGCCCCAGACAGGACAGTAAGCAGGGGCCACAGAGCCCTGGGAGCTTGAGGCTGCAGGAGCTGGGGGAAAACCCTGGCAAGCAGCAGCAGAAGTAACTAGAGAGAACTCCTGATGGGAGAAGTGGAGACTGCTGTGGGGCACACAGAGGCCTGATCTGTGACGAGGGAGACCCCCGATTCTGAGTGAGTCCTGCTTCCCAGCTTCCTTACCTCCCCCCAGGGACACGCAGTGAATCCCCCTCTGCGAGGCGCCTAGAGCATCTCCCCGGCCCCGCTGCTACTCCTCCATCCCTTCTTTGTGTCCAGAGGCCCTTGAAGAATCCCAAGCAGCCACTCAGATGCATTTTCCGAGCACTTACCACGAGAGGCGGGCGCGGCGCGAAGTGATCCGCAGGTATTACTTATTGGATGCTGACAATTGTCCTGTAAGGAGGTACTCTCATCACCGTGGGACAAGAGGACGCCAAGGCTTGGTGTTCCGAACGTCCCCCAGGTGCTTATTATGTGTCAGCCACCATGTTCAGCGCTGACAGGCAGGCTATCTCACTCAGCTTCAGAAATACCTTTCTACGCAGGTACCGTTATTCTCCCATCTTAAAGAAGAGGCAAAGGAGGCTTGGCGATGCTGTGAGACTTGCCCAAGGTCACCTGGGGGAGGCAGTGAACTGGCATCTGTCTGATCCCTAAGCTTGCTGTCAGGCCTCTTTGGTTCTGCCAACAGGGAAATCCAGGAGCGTCTTAGCTACCCCCTCCTCCATGGGGGAGGGGAGAGGGCATCTCCTCTTTATTCATATTTGTCTATGGTCGGATGGAGCTGGATGGGGGCCATTCGCAAATATTTCGATTCCCTTCCTTCTGGGCAAAAGATACGTCCCCATCCCCTAAAAGTTAGGCATGGCCGAGCCACTCGCTATGGCCAAGACAAGCGGACTGGAGCTAGGACATCATTTGTCACATTCCCCTTTCCCCAGCCACAGATTCCAGCCACCCTCCTCACCATGAAGGTGCCTGCGCCCTTGCGTGAGATGAAGCCAGCATGCAACAGACACTTCACCAAACCCCGATGGGCAGAAATGAACCGTCGTCGTTTTAAGTCATCGAGCTTTTGGGGATCTTTGTTACTGCAGCATTGTCTAGCCCATTCTGATTAATACAGGAGCTAACCTGATCTGCTTTCCTCCTCCCAGCTGTCCTCAGACACCAGAGCCAGAGTTTTAATTTTTGCCTTGAATGGACAGAAAGTCAGTTCACTGACTCCCATTCTTTAAGAACATGAATTTAAATTCTGTCCCTTCATCCATTTTCTACAAGTTAATGAGAGGGCAGGGAGTAAGCAGAGGCTCTGCCCTTACAGACATCTGCATCCTCTCTCATCAGACACATTCTAACTATTACTCGTGGGCTCTTCTCTTTCCTCATTAACAGATGACCACAAATTCGACCCCCGAGCAGAAAACCTCCATAAATCATCTATTTCAAAAACTCACAATTCTCCACCACTTTCTGACATACCTGGACCAGGTCAGACCAGACCCAGAAAACACTGCAATCATCTTCCTCTACCCTTGGCCAATAAAGTCATCTGTCAGAGAAGGGTGAATTCCTCTGGCTAATTGGCGATATGAGGAACAGGGGCCTCCATCAATCCTAATACCACTCCTGATTAATACTCACCAGCCGCTCAAGAGAGGATACCAGACGGCTAGTGCAGGGTGGTCCTGCACCCCTCCGCCTGGCCCCAGAGGCCACTCAGCAAGTGTAAGAGGGAAGGGAACTGTTTTGTCTTCTGGATATTAGATATTACATATTTGATAGCGTCTAGAAAAGTCAATGAGAGGCACAGCTGGCAAAAAGCAGGCAACAGCTGGAGGCCTGAGAGCCCATGTCACCCCAAGTCAACACTTTCTGCAGTGGTTGGTGGTGACTTCTCCCTCACCTCACCCCTAACCTTCACTGACCACCAAGACCACCAAGGTCTGAGCCGTTTCTCTCATTCCCCCGGAGACCTGAGATCCAGAAGGCCAAAAGCCAGATCTGGCAGATACATCCCAAATGTTGTCCTCATACTTTGGCCCTTCACACAGTGTGTGCCCAAGCCTCTCAAACATCCAGTGATCCATGCAGTGTTAGCCTTAACCAAGGGGAGGAAACTGAGGCACAAGCAGGTTGAAGGACTTGACCGAGGTCACACTGCTAAGAATGACATGACTCATACTCTCTGTGCCTCAGTTTTCTCAGCTGGACAGTGGGGATAACAGTACACCTCATAGGTTTGTGGTAAGGATAAATATGTAAAGCTTCTGGAACTATGCCTGCCACCCAGAGCAAGAGGAAAAATGAGCAGCGAGCCCAGACCAGGAAATTCTACCAATTAATGCCCAGCCTCAGCAGTCTCACCTGATGATCTCCATCTGGATGACTAATTGGTTATCATTTCTCCACGGTGATCAACTAGCCATGTCCCCTTATTCTTAGCCAATCCAACGCTCTCACCTTGGGTTATTTATGCAAATGCAACCCTTTGACTTATTTTATTTTAGTGTACTTATTACAATGATTGCACATTCAAATGTTTGCGTGCGATCTCCGAAACTCTAATTGCTCGGCTGTCACCTTACCTCTAATCTGCTGCTAGTATCCATTTTTATTCTAGGGAAATAATTAGATGCAATAATGTCCTCCATTCTCATTCAACCTTGGGCGTGTTTAGAGCCAATTTCAATCAGGGAGAAATATGCTAAAGACAACATGGCTCCGAGGGGCAGGTGACGTGACCCAGGCTGCTGGGTCCGCCTGTGTCTTCACTCAGCCCTCTCATGGTCACAGGTCAGGATGGATCTCCCTTGGTCGTGACACTGAGGGGCGGGCGTGGGTCGCAGTGTTTTTTAAGGAATGCATTCACAGAAAAACTTCACTCTTATTGTTACTGGGCGGGGAGGGAGAAGACCTGGGGACTTGTTTTGCTTTAGCTACTGCCCAATTTTGTCATCTGTAAAATGATGGGTCTGGAAGGCCTGTTACTAAGCATCCTCTGTATTAGTCCTTAATCAATGTGATTGCCTAGCAAAATTCTGCCATTTCCGCTCACTGCAAAAATGATGTGACTGACTTCAAAGGACCAGGGCCTGAGCAGTAGATGGCCGCTCCAAAGGGCATCTCTGTCCTCTCGGCCTCATCCTTCGAGCCTTATACTAAAATTCAGAGTTCCAGAGGCAAGCAAAAATGGGTTCAATTCCAGTCCCCTCCATTCACCAGCTCTTAGACCTGGGACCAATTCATTTAATCATCCTGTACCTCGATTTCCTCATCCATATCAAGGTGTTACTAAGAATGGCACCAACCTCACAGGGACTGAGAATTGATCAAGCACAGAACCCAGTGCTTGAGATGTGCAAAGTGTTTCCGAAACATAAGTCATATTAGAATATGTGCAGCTAGCACTGACTCTATGCCTATATTTGCATCTAGTGTACATGCATATCAGAGCTGATTCTATGTGTATGTATGCAGCTAGCGCTGACTCTATGCCTATATATGCATCTAGTGTATATGCATATCAGAGCTCATTCTATGCATATGTATGCAGCTAGCGCTGACTCTATGCCTATATATGCATCTAGTGTATATGCATATCAGAGATGATTCTACGCATATGTATGCACCTAGCGCTGACTCTATACCTATATACACATCTAGCATATATGCAGCTAGGGCTGACTCTGCCTATATATGCATCTAGCATATATGCATATCAGCACTGACTCTATGCATATGAAAGCAGCTAGCCCTGACACTAGGCATATGTATGCATCTAGTATATGCATATGCATATCAGTGCTGACTCTGCTCTTTGCATATATGAACTCATTTAATCCTCACAAAGACCCTGCGAAGGAGATGCCACCCTATTCTCCCTGTTATTCTGATGACAGCACTAAAGCTCAGGGAAGTTAAGCAACTAGAGTCCACACAACTAGGAAGTGTTGGAGCCAGGATTTGAACCCAGGCAGTGTGATTTCCAGAAGCCTCTGTGGAATAGTGATGGTATCAAAGGCTCCCCTGTTCAGACACGAGGGCTCCCTGTCCCACCTGATCGCCACCACCACTTTATGGCTTCCTTTTGTGCCTTGTGGACGTACGGCCAGCTGGGTAGCTGTTAGCTGTTGAACTTGGCATCGGAGGCGTCATCGCCATCACCAAGGTTACCAAGACCACTGGGAGGGAAACTGGGGGAGAAGCCTGCACCTGCTTTCAAAAAGACCTTGGTGCCAGGGTGGACGAATGGCGGAGGGGCAGGGCATGGCTGCTCCCAATTAGGCCATGCAAGGATCCCTGCTGCCAATGCAAACAGACCCGGCAAAGCCCCTCACCTGGCACATTCACACGCACAAAGCGTGGCTGAGCTGGACAGGACTTAGAAACCCGTGAGCCATGCCGGGCATGGGCAGAACCCTAGATAACCAGCCCTTCGCTGTTCAGCGTCATGTTAATGGGATGTACAACCGGAGGGGGGTGAGGAGGGAGGGAGCTGGAGGGACAGAAGTGGGTGGGCTCCAGCCTCAGCCCCTGAACTCTGAGGTCGAAGGCAAGAAGCTAAACCTCTTGGGGCCTCAACTTTCTTATCTACAAAATAGGGATAAGAAGACCTACTTGGCAATAGGTGAGGACGCGATGAAATAATGTGGCACACACTTAATTTTATTTAACAAAAGAACATTTAGCCTGATGCTTGATGTATAGTAAGCACTGAATAAGTGGTAGCACGATATTTCTCATTAGCACTGCACCTCTTGATGAGCAGGACTAAGTCTTTCGGAAAGGTAGGGCGTTGCGGTGTCGTGGGTTCAAATCCTGGCTCTGCCACTTTGCTCACTGTATGGTCCTGGACCCCCAACCGCATGCTTCCACTTCCTAATCTGTGAAATGGGGATAATAACCACAGCCTACTTAATGGGACTTTAATGAGAATTAAGAGTTAACACATGCGAAGCACTTAGCATGATGCCTTGTGCTTAATAAACGTTAGCTACAATTTATGAAAATTGAATTAAGGCTTGCAATGATTCGACCTGACACAGGGGTTCTCAAAATGTGGTTTGGGATCCCCTGAGACGCTTTCAGAAGGTCTGCGAGGGCAAAACTATTTTTGCAAGGATACAAAGATGTTAACTTCTCTTTTTCACTCATTGTCTCACAGCACACAGTGGAGTTTTCCAGGTGATACTGCAACAGACTGAGTGCAGGCACAAATGGGAGAATCCAGCTGTCTTCCACTAAGCCAGAGAGTACAAAGATCTGTGAAAAGTGTAAAACCTGGCCTCTCTTCTCACTGCATTTGTTTTGTAAAACAGATGTATTTTTTATTAAAATTATTAATATAAACATGTAACATTATCAGTTATTTTTAAGCAAATGAATTAACATTTCAAAAATGCCTTCAAGTCCCAGTATCTTTAATAATTGATAGCTCTAACTCACATAAATAAAAGCTCTTTGGGGTCCTCAATGTCGTATAAGTGTGTAAGGGGGTCCTGGGGCCAAAAGGCATGAGGATGGATGACATGGTAAATACTTATAAACCTAATATATCAACTCATTAATGAAATGAAAAAGTTTAGGACCTTTTTATGTTGGGCGTTTTGCTATTCGCCAAGCCTTTAGATTTATATTGTATCGACACACAAGGCAAATACATACTCACATCTAAGGTGCGTGGAAATGGGGTGCTGATATCTCCATTTGGTGAGAGGTAGCAGGAACCCAGGACCCACCCAGACAGCTGAACTGTCCTGGGAGGGGAGCTTAGGTGCCTACGTCCATCAGTTGTCTGGGGCTGACTGGCAGTCCCAGTGGCCTTCGGGGGGGGGGCACCTGCCATAAAGGTCAGCACAGCCTCCACCCAGCCACGGCCCCTGACCCACCCACTTGCCTGGAGCCCATGAGGTGTGACCAGCTTGAAACCAAGGACCCAGTTCTACCTGCCGCACCTTCCCTCAAAGAGCTCAGAACCCTCAAGGAACCCTCTATTGCAGGGTCTTGCTGGAAGTGGTACTTCCTCCACACTGGGGTGGTCTGGAAACAAGTGGGAGCATATCCAGTGGTCTCATGATTGGGGGCCGCTCTTGGCAATGAGCGGGCAGGGGGAAACAATCATCAGCCATGCATGGGACCGTCCTGAGCCACGAAGCACTTTCCTGCAACTTGCAGGACTTCCGAAGGTCCCCCAGGTGTCATGTGGGTGAACAACTCATTTATCCTGGCCGAGACCATAACTCAGATTTACACATAACACAGAGTGTGTTTTGAGTCGCTTGGATGGAATTGATTTTCTAGGAAAGCAAACACTGTGTAATTCAAAGGAAGATGTACACCATGCAGAGTTTGACCACACTTGCAGAAAAATCACATCACCAGGGGCCACAAAAGCCGCTGACTGTGAGCCACCAGTCAACATGCTTGTCACCAGTCGGCCTTTTGCAGCTGCTGAATTCTCAGGGATTCCACATATGGCGTTGACCCTCCTCACGAGTCTCCCTGTCCCTTGCCGCTCAGAGTGTGGGTCCCTGGGCCAGCAGCATCAGCATCACCTGGGAGCTTGTCAGAAATGCAGACGCTCAGCCCACAGCCCAGATGAGCTGAATCAGAACCTGCATTTTAACAGGAAACCCCCAGCACTCCTGTGCACATTAAAATTTGAGGAGCCCTGGTCTGGTGCTGCTGTGTCTGAGCACTTACAGGGTGAGCTATACATTATTTTTATCGTCAATTACTTTTATATTATTTCTTCTTCATACTTGCATTAGAACAGTATAATAAATTCTTTGTAGAGTTGAGGACACAAGGTAGGTTATAATAAGTATGGGTTTCACTTCAGGATAGGTAAACGGTGTACCTGTAAAAGTCTGTTACATCAAGAGGGCCTGGCATGCATTTGGAAGGGGACCTTGACCAAAAGGGGGAAATATTAAATACAAATGAGTTTTTACGGCTAAGAGATTTCAGAGGGAGTCAGGAGGTCATTCCAGAGGTTACGCTTACATAGGTCTCAGCAGGATCTCACTGACTGCCACAGTAAACAGTGTCTCAAACAGGGGTGCTCCTGAGGGCTCTAGAGAATCTAGACACTACAGGCAGGGCAGACAAGCTCAGGAATTTGGAACCCTGGCAGTGGGCCTTACTTTGGAATATACGCTCCCCAATGTAACAGAGTTAGACTCATTTATAATTTCCCTACACATGGTTCTTCTGCCCCTTTTATTTGAACCTATAATTAGCACAATACTAGTTAAATATATAGCCCAGAGATTTATATCTACAATGTGTTCAGATGCTGGTTGAGCCCTAAATCTCAGCAGAGTTGTAACACCTACTCTCCAGTTCATTGGACTCGCACAGGACAACTAACAAAAAGATGATGATGGACAACGCCCATCCCAAAAAACAGAGTGTATCCACGACAGCAAGCAAGACAGTTCCATCCATCAGCCCCATGGGACCTAAGCCCCCTCTCAATCAGAAACAGAGTGGGCACCACCACCCCAAAATCCTCAAGACTGAAGAATGAACAAACTTAAGGGGGGAAAGCAACTATGAACTAAAGTAGACATTATCCTAGCAATGGAGGAGCTTGTAGCAGTGATAGAAAGGCAGTGGCCACCAGAGGCTCTGAGGGGAGGGAGAGGGAAGAATAGGTGTAACATGGGGCATTTTGGGGACAGTGGACTTGTATTTGACACTGCAATGACAAATACAGGTTATACATTTTGTCAAAACGTGTAAAATTGTGCAGTGCAGCGTGTAAACTATAGACCAGGGTTAGCAGCAATGCTTCAATACGTGTTCATCAATTGTAACAAATGGACCACACTAATGAAGGCTGTTGTTAACAGGGGAAAGGCGGGAAGGGGAAGGGGGTGGGGTAGATGGGAATCCCCTATATTTTTGATGTAACATTTACATCATCTAAAGCCTCTTGAAAATAAATAAATAAAAAGAGGGGCTGGCTCTGACAGCGTTGAAGAGCTCTGGTTTATTCATTCTACAAACCATTAATGGGGGGCCCCCTCCCGGCCAGGCATGGCAGGGGTGAGGGACAGGGAGGTGGGTGAGGGCATGCTTCCTACGGGTGGTGCCGTTCAGACCAAGAGAGGGAAGTGGGCGCGGACATACATCATTTCACTATCTCAATACAGGACAAAAAGTGCCCAGGGTGGGGGAGCGGAGGGGAGAGGAAGAGGGAGGGAGAGAAAGAAGAGAGGGAGAGAGATGCGAGAGAGAGAGAGAGAGAGAGAGAGAGAGAGAGAGAGAGAGAGAGAGAGAGAGAGATGTAAAGGGAGACAGAGAGAGAGAGAAAGGAAGAGAGAGAGAGAAACAAAAGACAAAGAGAGGGAAGCGGGTTTGGCGCAATGGATAGAGCCCCCGTTTACCATATGAGAGGCCCCGGGTTCGCATTCCGAGGCCTCCTTGTGAGGGCAGGCCGGCCCGCACGGTGTGAGGGGCTGATGCAGCAAGACCTCACAGCGAGGGGAAGATAAGCAGACACGGAAAAGACACACAGCGAATGGACACAGCAAGCACAAGCAGCAAGGGGGGGATAAATAAATAAATAAATGAATCTT
>JAQZBX010020077.1:0-33288 GCA_029593785.1 Cabassous unicinctus
CAGAAATCACACGAAAAGATGTTAAGCATCATTAATCATCAGGGAAATGCAAATCAAAATCACAATGAGATACCATTTTATACTCGGTTAGAATGGCTGCTATTAAAGAAAACAGAAAATTAAGTGTTGGAGAAGATGCAGAAAAACAGAAACTCTCATTCATTGCTGATGGCAATGTAAAATGGTATAGCCACTGTGGAATACAGTTTGGCAGTTCCTCAGAAAATTAAGTATAGAATTAACATATGGCCTGGCAATCCCACTACTAGGTATAAACCCAAAAGAATTGAAAGCATGGACTTGATGGTCATACCAACATTATTCACAATTGCCAAAAGATGGAAGCAACCCAAAGGCTCAACCAATGAATAGATAAACAAAATGTGGTATATACACATAATATTCTTCATCTGTAAATAGGAATGCAGTTCTGATACATGCTACAACATGGATGAAGTTTGAAGACATTATCTTGAGTAAAACAAACAAGACACAAAAGGAAAAGTATTTTATGATCTCACTAAAATGAAATAGAGTAAGTTAACTCACTAGTGTCAGAATCTAGAATATAGGTCACCAGGGGGCAGGGTGGGTATAGGGAATTTGAAGTTAAGTTTTAAAATGTACAGGGCTCCTATTTGGAAGTGATGGAAATGTTTTAATGGATTGTGGTGATGTTAGCACAACGTTGTGAATAAAATTAACAGTACTGACATATATATCTGAATTTGGTTAAAAGGGGAAATGTTAGGTTGTATAGATGGTAACAGAATAAAATAAAATAAAAAACATCCACAGAATTGCACTACACAAACAGTGAACCCTAAGTCAAACCATGGACTATATTTAATAGTACAATTTCAAAAATGTGCTTTCATCAATTGTAACAAATGTTCCACACCAATATTAGGTATTAAAAATAGGGTGGTATACGGGAATCCTATATTTTATGCATGATTTTCTGGAAACCACAACTTCTCTAAAAAAGAATAAGATTCTAGGAAATCTAACATGATAGGAAGTCAAAAGACCAAGTAGTTTATCCCCAAAATACGAGGATTGTTTAATATTAAAGATCTAGTGATATTAAAATACAATATGTATCAGTTAGAAAAGAAAAACTATAGGACTTCCTCGGGCCTCAGTTTTGTGGGCCTGGCTGTGGAATTGAAGTCCTGCTCCAGCCGCGCTGCACCTGTGGCCCTGCTGGCTCTGAGCTGGGGCCACATACCTGGGCTGGAGGCGCAGAGCTCTTGCTGTGTTGTGGGAAGGCTGCCACAGGGTCGGGGAGTGCATGGAATCTTGGGCTTTTCTGGTGGCTCCCCCAATGCCCATCTGATGCCAGCAAGGTGGCAGTGCCTGCCCTGCCACTCCCCTCCTCAGATCTTGTCTTGGCTCCTGCTGTCCTGGTTGTCACTGAAGCTCTGGACTCACAGGAAGAACACTCCCTCCTTCGCCATCTTCCCTTGGGTAGGGGCACCAGGGGCTCGGCTTCCTGCATCTCCATCTGCCAGCCATGGCATGGACATAGGCAGTGTTACTTGTGTTTGAACTAAGTGAGCAATGATCCATGGGGAGCTCTGAGTTCACAATGAGGTCTGTCTTCTGGGTGTCACATCTATTAGAACTACTCAGGGAATACATCTGAGAATGAAGGCAACCCAGAGGCAAGCAGAGCCAAGAGACTGAGGGAGATGGAGCCCTGAGAACATCCTGCGACTGCCTGGATCCAGCTGAGCCTGAGGTCAGTCAGATACCCCTGGCCTTCCCAGTGATGGGGGCTCCCAAATTCCTCTCTTGTTTAAGCAAATTCCTGGTGTCAGAAGTGGGATCCAAAGTAGACTCCCCCGATGGCCCCTGGAAGCAGTGAGAGGAACAAATGAAAGGTACCCGCTGAGCCCTTTGTGCTCTCTGCTTTCTTGTGGCACCCAGAGATCAACCGTTGAAATAAAGTTTACTATAAAAATAAAAAAAAATAAAAAAAAACAAGAAACGAGAAGCCAAGACAACCGACAAGGATTGTAGACAAAGTGACTTCATGCCCTTTTCCTTCTCCTCTTTTGCCTGATTACCCTGAACCCATGGACCTTCCTTCTCATTTAATCTTTTACTTAGAAGATGAGAAGGAAAAGGAAAGCAGGCAGGTGTCCTTGACATACGGACGCTCCACAGACCCTGGCGCTCCAACCCGTGGTCAAAGATGGAATTCGGAGGCATTCATGGAAGAACTTAGAATCTTTTGGGTGCCAGTGATCTAGGGATACATGACCTATAACAGCTTGTACTCATGTTGGTCTGAACCTCAGATGCTGAATCCTGGAAGGCAAAAGCTGGTTGGATGACCCAGAAAGGGCCCTATAGGAGTCCTCTTCCAACAAATTATCTGAGGGTCAAAGAGGCCCAAGAAATGAGTCAAAGATTTTGTAAGATTATCTTAAAAGTTTCCTCCACAAATATCAATTGGAAGTTTTAGCCCTCATATTAAGCAATTAACCTCAACTTGTCCCACCTGCCAAGAACAAATTCTGATAAGAATGTAAGAGTGGGCAAGGACAAAAAAAGTCAGCTTTTAAAAACATAAATGAGTGAGTTTTGTAAAAACAAAACAAAGCAAAACAAAACCAAAAACCAAAATCAAAACAAACCTATATTAAAGTCTGAATAGATGCTCAAAAGGATTTTGATAACATTTAACACACTTTCCTTACTAAAAAAAAAACAACTAGGAAACTGCTACTTTCTCAGTATGATAAAAAAAAAAACAACTATTTTAAACCAACAACCAGTATCTTTTTTTTTTTCCAAAGATTTATTTTATTTATTTATTCCCTCCCCTCATTGTTTGCACTTGCTGTATGCTCTCTGTGTTCATTATCTGTGTGTTCTCTGTGTCTGCCTGTCTTCTCTCTTTAGAAGGCACCAGGAACCGAACTTGGGACCTCCCATGTGGGAGAGAGTTGCTCAATCGCTTGAGCCACCTCAGCTCCCTGCTTTGTTGTGTCTCTCATTGTCTTTCCTCTGTGTCTCCTTTTTATGTCATCTTGCTGCGTCAACTCGCTGCGCCTGCCTGTCGTACCAGCTTGCTGTCTTGCTCGTCTTCTTCAGGAGGCACTGGGACCTGAACCCGGGACCTCCCATATGATAGGTGGGAGCTCAATCCCTTGAGCCACATCCACTTCCCCTAATATCTTAATGGTGAAACACAAGTCATTCCCATTAAAATCAGAAAAAGACAAGGATGTCAGCTGTTACTATGACTAGCACTGTCCTGAAAGTTCTGGACAGTGCAAGGAGACATAATATAAGCAAAAACAGGCATAACTATTAGAAAGGAGGTTATTTACAGATGATTACATGCCTAAAAAATCCAAAGAGAGAGACAACTAAAAAACGTTCAAAACTGGGAAGCGGGTGTGGCTCAATCGATAGAGCTCCCGTTTACCATATGGGAGGCCCCGGGTTCGCTTCCCGGGGCCTCCTTGTGAGGGCAGGCCGGCCCGCGGGGGGCGGTGGGCTGATGCAGCAGGACCTCACAGCAAGGGGGAGATAAGCAGACACAGAGAAAATACACAGCAAATGGACACAGCAAACACAAGCAGCAAGGGGGGGATAAATAAATAAATAAATCTTTAAAAAAAAAAAAGGAGAAACTGATATAAGAATTCAGTTCTTATATCTGTTTGGGTCCAAGAGACATACATTTAAAAACACAGTTCGAAGATATAGTGGGTTAAGAGATTCTGTTCAAAAGAGAACAAAACAATAAAATACCTAGGAGTAACCCTACAAGTAATGTCTGGTTCTCACAGAATAAATGAGAATTTTGCTATGATTATGAATGGGAAAACTGATGATTATAAAGATGTTTATTCTTTCCATATGACAATTTAATTGAAAGTCCAATCAAAATACTATTTTCTCCCCGTGAAAAACAGCAAAATTCAAATTTGTATTCAGAAGAATAAACAGGCCAGAGTATTTAAGAAGAATGTGTGTGTGTGAGATAAGGGAGAAGATTGGGTCTATCATATATTAAAATATATTAAGAAAAATATAATAAACTACCATTTGAACAAAACTGATAGACAAATCAATAGGAAAGAGCAGACAGCTTTGAAATACCAAATAAATGGGAATGGAATGGATTATTCAACAAATTATAGAGAGACTATTCTCACACATACAATCTAGTTCTGGTTCTCATTCCATAAATCAACATGTATTCCAGAAGTAAAAAGTTAAATGTAAAATTACATCCCCTCTACCAAATAAATAAAGATCTAGGACATATAATAGATATTTAACTGATTTCAAGATAGAACTCTCTAAGCATAACAGATAATAGAGGAAATCCAAAGAGAAAAGAATCAGAGAAATTATTACATGAAAATGAAAAATCTGTATGTTAAACAATTGCAATTGTTGAAAATTAAAAGCCAAACACCTAACTGGGAAAACTTTCCCAAATTGTATACAAGTTAATCCTAACACACACGTTTACAGGGCAGAGCTCTTACAATTAAGAAAAATACTAATTCCTAAATAGAAAATAGAAAAAGGACACTGGAGGAATTGGAAAACAGATTAAAATATCATACTAATATATGACAAAAATATTAATCTTACTAATAATAAAAAAATAGAAATTAAAATTAAAGAGATACCATGTTCTGCCTCTCAAACTGTAAAGATTAAGAAAAGGTGATATTCGTTTGTCCTGGTAAGGCAGAAATTAGACAGACATTCTTACATAAAGCTGGTGAGACTACAAATATTTACTTTTGTAATGAGAAAAATGCTCATAGCACAAAATAAAGGATTATAATATATATCCCTATGATTTCAGTTTGGTAAAAAAAAAAAGTTATCCACTAAACAAAAACAAAAACAAAAACAAAACCCTGAAAATAAATAAATGTTAACAATAGTGTTATAAATATATTTGGCTTATTTTTCTATATTTTATAATAGCCAAAGAAAATTAAACATTATTTTAGAAAAACTATTCTGAGAAAAGCTAAAAACAATAAGAAAAATTATTAGGAATTATAGGAAGTGAGGAAAGATTATATTTTCCAAAAATTTGGTAGTAAAAGGCATAAGAGGGATAGGACTATAGCTTGAGAGGATAGTAATTGAGGGAAGTTTTGTTTTATTTTTTTTAAAGGCAGGTACAAACATGTTTATGGTAAGCGGAGTGTAAGTGGAAATACAAGATAAAGAGGGGTAACTTTATGAAGAAGATTCTAGAGCAGACAAAGAAGGTAAAAAGCAGAAGTACAGATAGGAAAAAAAAAGGCTTTTCTGACATAGAAATTAAGCAGAAAAAGATGGTTCAATATTGAAATTTTAAAGAAGAGAAGATGATGTAGGGCAAAGTTGCTTGGTGTGAGAAAGGTCTGTAGAATAGGAATGGCCTGGTGGGTGGCTTGTTTCAAACTAGATTCTTAACCCTTCAGAACCACTGGATTCAACTAATGAGAGAAGTGACTATGGTATGTTAAAATATAAATGTGGAGGAAGAAGAAAGGGTAAGACCCACTGTTCTAACTCTTTGCCTTTTGTATAGGAGGCCAAATATTTGAATTGACTTCTTGGGTTAGAGTAGAGACAACCTTCTAAGTATAATTAAGGGCATGATGAGCAAGAAAGTGGTTATAATAATCACTCTGAGAAACAAAGTAAAATACAAACAAGGGATAAGTAAGAAATTTGCCAAATAGTAGAGACGGCATCATTGAGGTGAAATGAGCATGAATTAGTAGTAATTCTAATCACATTGGTTTTATAATTTTCTCTAGTAACCTACTGCAGTGTTGGAGCAGAGAAAGTGGATATTAAGAATGACCCTGATCAGAAAATTGATTATGGCCATGCATATATAAACTTAAGTAGAAGATTACTTTTAAGGGTGCTAGATATGACATTTAAAAAATGGTTGACACTGTGTGATCTCACCGGACAGGAATGCAAGTGAAGTTAGAGGTAGGCTGGCTGACTGGAAACAGGAAAAGAAGAAACACTGGTCAAGTAAGATGTGAGAAAGTGGATGTAAAGGAGTTGTAGATTTCAGATCTCAGAAATACAGTCATTCTCTATAATGGTGAGATCCAAAGTTGTTGCTTTATTAACGTTATCTCTAGTCACACTGCCAAAAAGCACCTATCCTTCAATTTTATTTTTATGTCTCTGGTAAGGATAGTAGCACATATACATAGTTTGACTTTATGGGAATTTTAGTTAAGTAATACTTTGTAATTTCTAGTATTGGTTTCCCTGGAAATCTTGTCCAGATTCATCAGGAACCTAGAGATTATTAAAATAATGATAAATAGGGTTTTATACATCAAGGGCTTAAAGTGAAACCATATTTACAAAAATACAACAAACTGTATCTATTGCTTTCTGTAGGTACTAGCCTGTATTCACCAGTCATTGAGTGTGGGGCTTCTTAGACTAATCAAAAAGAGTAGGTTTAAACTGCCAAAGTATGGAAAAACCAAAGGACATTTTACAGGTTCAATTAGTTTTCCTTAATTCAAAAGATGATGTGAAATACAAGAAGGTATAAACAATTCAAAGATACCAAACATTTTACTATAGTTTTATATTTTTCTAAAAAATTAATTCATTATTTCTAAGGACTAAAGAAATAAAATAGTTTCTAATCAGAAAGGTATAATTCAATAGTACAGTATTATTCATACATAGAGAATTACCTGATAGTTGTTAGTTTTAAGTGTGAAGGATTTCCAACAACTTACCATTGCCTTGAATCCAAGTTCCTAAGTTCTCTAAGTAGCTTTTCATTTTTTTTCAGAAGGTGAAAGCTCCTCCTAAATAGAGAGATTTAGAAACACTTTCATCAGCTTTGCAGTGAATAACATGACAGTCTCGGAAACACTTTCCATTCTGTTCATGTAACTCTTACGCTTTTCTTGCCTTTTCCTACTTCTAACACAAAGGAAAACAGACCTTGAAAAAATGTAAAGAATATATTCCTTATTTCTACCCAGGCCTTCATACATTTCTGCTTGTGGATTATATCTCGATTGGCCATTTCAATGCTTTCTTGCAGATGCTGAGTTTCCAAACTCACATGCAGAAAGATGGATAAAAACAGATTGTGGGAAGATGGTGGTGTAAGGAGCTCCAGGACTCAGTCCTTCCACCAAGACAATTATTAAAGAAGAAGAAATGGTCTAAAACAACTATTCTGAAACTCTGGAGGCCAGAAGAACACAGTACAGCATCTGAGGAAGAGCAAGAAGAAGAGAATATGGTAGAGAACAGGGAGTTGCTCTCTCTGCACAGAGGCTGCTGGTGTCCATCCCCCACTCTCACAGCAGGCTGCAGAGGGGTCCAGTCTCTGCCTGGTTCTCTGGTGACAGAAAGAGACATAGGAATTCTCTTCCCCAAGAACAGGGATAGGCATGGTCGATCATTGTTCACAGTTTTTGACTAGCGAATTCTGATCGCTGAGTACCAGCTCTGAGATACTGTTTCAATCTGCCCTGGATAAAGGCAGTGGCAGCCCTTGTTTCAACTCCACCAGTGACATGGGTGGAGGTGGTGGAGATTTAAAGATATAGTGCTTCCTCAGAGCTGTGGGGGACAGTTAGCAGGGGGGCTGCATTTGCTGGGAAGGCCAGGAAAACTCAGTTTGGGGGACCATCAAGGAGGCTTTGGGTGCTATTTCTGATTCCCTTCTCAGGGTACTATGAAGCTGGTCTGGGAAACTCTGTTTTGGCTGGGAAATACTGACTTGGGAAAGGCTTCTCCAGGGTGACCCTCTTCCCAGAACTTGTCCTACAGGCAAAAGCAACTAGAGATAATGAAAGAAGTGTAAAAAAAGATAGAGGAAAAATAAAAACAGAACAGATCAAGATTCCCAGAGAAGGAAGAGTAAAGGAAGTTTTCTCCTGCAGGTGAAACAAGTGCACAAAAAGTGCAATCTTAAAAATTGTACCACAAATCCAGGGAATGAATCAGATGAAGAGGAGCTGAAAAAATGTGACCAGTTATACACGGGCTATTTCAAAGGACTAGAATAAGTTGGACTAAGCAGCAAAGAAAAGCCTTAACACAAAGCCAATCAGAAAAGTCAGATGCCTAGACAGCAGCAAAAATTACAAGCCATACTACATAACAGAAAGATATAGCCTAGTAAAAGGAACAAATCAAAACTTAAGAGAATACCCACAAAATGGGTAGAGTAAGAACTGCCTTTACAGTAATAACATTGAATGCTAATGGATTAACCTCCCTAATCAAAAGACAGACTGGCAGAATGGATAAGAAAATATGGGCTATCTATATGCTGTCTACAACAGACTTACCTTAGACCCAAGGGTACCAATAGATTCAAAGTGAAAGGCTGGAAAAAGATATTCCACACATGCAGTAACAAAAAATAAAAAGTTGGAGTAGCTATACTTATATTGGATGAAATAGACTTTAAAAGCAAAACTGTTATTAGAGACAAGGAAGGACATCATATATTGATAAAAGGGGCAATTCACCAGGAAAAAATAAGAATCATAAATGTATATGATGGGAGATGTGGCTCAAGTGGTTGGGCGCCTGCTTCCCACATGAGAGATCCTGGGTTTAGTTCCTGGTGCCTCCTTAAAAAAAAAAAAAAAAAAAGCAAAACAAAAAAACCAACTCAGGGGAGCCGATGTGGCTCAATGGTTGAGCACTGGCTTCCCACTTAAGAGGTTCCAGGTTCAATCCCTGGCCCCCAGAACCTTAAAAAAAAAAATGTACCTAACCAGGAGGCCCCAAATTACATGAGACAAACACTGGCAAAACTGAAGGGAGAAACAGATGCCTCTACAATAATAGTTGGAGACTTCAATACACCACTCTCAGTATTGGATGGCACATCTGGGAAGAGGACCAATAAAGAAACAGAGAGCTTGAATAATACGATAACTAAACCTAATAGACACACATAGAACACTGCACCCTAAAACAGCAGGATATACATTCTTCTCAAGTGCTCATGGATCTTTCTCCAGGATAGACCATATGTTGAGACACAAAGCGAGTTCAATAAATTCAACAAGATTGAAATTATACAAAGCACTTTCTCTGATCATAATGGAATAAAGTTGGGAATCAACAACAGGTGTAAAATGGGAAAATTCACAAATAAATGGAGGCTAACAACATATTCTTAAATAATCAGTGGGTCAAAGAAGAAATTCCAAGAGAAATCAATAAATATCTCAAGATGAATGAAAACGAGAACGCAAATTATCAGAACCTATGGGATGAAGCGAAGGCAGTGTTGAGAGGGAAATTTATAGCCCACAATGCTTATATTATGAAGAACAAAAGGTAACACTGTGGTTACACTAAAAGCCATTGATTATACTCTTTGGATAGATCATATGGTATGTGAATATATCTCAATAAAATTGCTTAATAAATAAATAATTGTGCAAAAATAGTCAGAAATAGCAGATATGCACAGCAGGGGAAGCACAGAGAGACTGAGGGGTAAAGAATTTTCTTGTTTGTTTGTCTGTTTATTATTATTATTATTGAAATAATGAAACTGCTCTAATAATGACTGAAGTGATGAATGCACAACTATATGATTATAACAAATACCATTGATTGAACACTTTGGATGAATTGTATGCTTTATTAATATGTATCAATAAAACTGTATTTTTTTAAAGAGCTAAAATCAGTGATCTAACTACACGGCTGGATGAACTAGAAAAAGAACAACAACCTATTCCCAAAGCAAGCAGAAAGAATGAAATAACAAAGATCAGAGCAGAAATAAATGAAATTGAGAACAACAACAACAAAACCAGTACAGAGAATTAACAAAACCAAAAGTTGGTTCTTCAAGAAGATTAACAAAATTGACAAACCTTTAGCTAGACTGACAAAGAAAAAGAGAGAAGATGCAAATAAATAAAATGAAAAATGAGAACAGGAACATTACTACTGACCCCACAGAAATAAAAGAGATCATAAGAGGACACTATGAAGAACTGTACACCAACAAACTAGACAATGTAGATAAAATGGAAAAATTCCTAGGAACGTATGAACAACCTACATTGACCCTAAAAGAAATAGAAGACCTCACCAAACCAATCACAAGTAAAGATATTGAAACAGTCATCAAACTACTCTCCAAAATAAAAAGCCCAGGATCAGATGGTTTCACTGGTAAGTTCTACCAAGCATTCAAAGATTTAATACCAATCTTACTCAAACTCTTCCAAAAAATGAACAAGAAATGCTACCAAACTCATTCTATGAAGCCAATATCACCCTAATACCAAAGCCAGATAAAGATAATACAAAAAAAGAAAATTACAGACCCATTTCCCTAATGAATACATATGCAAAAATCCTCAAAAAAATACTTGGTAATCGAATCTAACAACACATTAGAAGAATTACTCATCGTGAACAAGTGAGTTTTATACCAGGCATGCACCATAATCCTATCAATTGATGCAGAAAAGGCATTTGACAAAATACAGCATCCTTTCTTGATTAAAATACTACAAAAGATAGTAATCGAAGGAAATTTTCTCAACTTGATAAAGGCCATATATGAAAAACCCACAGCTAACATTGTACTCAATGGTGAAAAGACTGAAAGCTTTCCAACTGAGATTGTGAACAAGACAAGGATGCCCACTGTCACCACCGTTGTTCAATATAGTGCTAGAGGTTCTAGCTAGAGCAATCAAGCAAGGAAAATAAATAAAAGGCATCCAAATTGGAAAGGAAGAAATAAAACTTTCACTATTCATAGATGATATGATCCTATACGTAGAAAGTCCCGAAAAATCTACAACAAAGTTGTTGTTCAAGCTAATAAACGATTTCAAGGATGTAAAGCACTTGTATTCAGAAAAACCACAATGCACTGCTAAAAGAAATAAAAAAGGCCTAAGTAAATGGAAGATCATTTCGTGTTTATGGATTGGAAGACTAAACATCATTAAGATGTCAATTGTACTTAAATTGATATAGAGAGTCTTATGTAACCGATGGATAAACAAAACGTTGTATTACATACAATGGAATGTTAAGCCGTAAAACAAATGAAGTCCTCATGCATGGGACAACATGGATGAACCTTGAGAACATTTTGTTGAATGAAATAAACCAGACACAAAAGGACAAATTTTGTATGATCTCACTGTTATGAAATAATTATAATACACAAACTCATAGTTAGAACTAGAATACAGGTTACCAGGAGATAGACTGGAGTTAGAAAATGGAGAGTTGTACTTAACTTGTACAGCATTTCTATTTAGGCTGGTGGTAGAGGTTTACGGTAGAACATTATTGTGAGTATATTCAACAGCACTGAGCTATTTCGGTGAATACAGTTAAAAGCAGAAACTTTAGGATGTATGCATTACTAGAATAAAATTTAGAAGATAAAACACAGGACTATACAACACAGTGAACCCTACTGTAGACAATGGACTATAGTTAATAGTATAAGAAGGTTATTTCATGAATTATAACAAATACAACGTGTTGTATTAATTATAACTAATACAACGTGTTATATGGGAAAAAATATAGGGTGTTATACGGGAAAAAATACACCTAGGGTATATAGTGGACAATAAATAGAACTATTTTAATAATCTTTCATCAATTGTAACAAAGGTAACAACTGTTAAAAATTAGTACAATTATCATCCATAGTAACAAACATTCTACTCCAATGCAAGATGTTGGTGGTGATGTGTTGTATGGGAATCCTGTTATGTTATACATGATTGTTTTGTAAACTCACGTCTCTAATTAAAATAAATATGCATGTAGATTCCTTTTCAAGAGGAATGTATTAGACATAAAAATGTATTAGATAATTATTCCTCATGAGTAATAACATATTCACAAAATCTAAATCATTACCCAGAAAGTGTAATCCAGATGGAATTCACTTTCTTCTGTTTTATATTATTGTATTTTTACACTAAGATGCAATTTACCAAATCCATTCTATAATATTAAATACGTACAAATTATGTTCATGATATCGATATTTGCAATGGTAAAATATAGCTTCCCACCTTCAATTTTTCTTAAGAGACATCATATAAACCATTCTATATCAAAAGAGAATCGAATGTATTTACACTATAATCCAGTGGCAATAACCTGTATTTAAACGTATCATAAGACAAACTGTGTTCCTGATATAATGTGGCTTTCCCATAAGGCAGAAGATATTCCCTTCTATTAAATGGAAGGGTTTAAATCAAATAAGATTATAAACACCAATCAAGTAAAACACCATTTCAATGCTTCATATAAATTTGAATTACTTTAAGATTTATTTATCCTATGATAGCTGAGCTCCCCACCTATTATAAATTGAGCAGAAATAATTCGTTAAATAATGTTTCCTCTACTTCCCTATAATTATATCAAACTTAAAAATAAATGTTTATTAATAATGCTTTATACTAGTATACAATTTTACTGTTTTGTGTACATTATATAATTTAATTCTCACATATAAAAAAGGAATTATTCTCCACAGTTTGTAAACTGTAGCTGGAGGCTTAACGGTTAAGTAACTCTAACCTAGGTCTTCTAATTTAAGTCCAATGCTCTTTTCCCTTTATCACTTACCTAATTTACTTGAATGCTTTGTGCATTAATTATAAAGTTTTTAATAAGGCTTTTTAACATGAATAAGAAAACAAAATACTAAAAAAATTAAAAATTAAAATTAAATACAGATTATTTTCTTGATTTGATCCTGAATCTTGAGTTAATTCCTCTGATTCAAACTATCTATGCTCATATTACTCTTAATCTCATAAAAGAGAAAACTGTTACACTAACATGATTGCTGGAAAAATAAGGATATTTTTTAATCTTATGAGCTATAAATTCTAAGTCAGATCTATCAATTATCCTGAAAATGTTAATAGTCCATTTACTGGCTTAATTTCTCTTCTCTTTTTTCCCCCATGAATACATGTGTAACTCAATGGTCTTAAAAAACAAAAAACAAACAAACAAAAAACTGCCTACTCATCAAAGAACATTAATTGACTAAAATGCTTGATAAAAAGATGAATAAGATTAATGTTTAAAAAAAAAAAGAAAAAGAAAATTTTCTCTTTTATTCTTACCTTTTGTCCCAGGAATTCATTCCCAATATACTAAGAAGCAATCTGCAATAATAAAATGCTGACTGAGGCTTTTGAGGTATTGCTTCATCTTGCTCCACAGCTTTCATGTTTAAATCATTGAAGTGTTTCTCAACAAATTCTCTTTCCTCTGTATGTTGCTTAAGAATAGCATTGATAACATCATTTTCCTGTTTTTCAGAAATGCACACAGGTTGTGGAGCAGGAATATTAAGTGAGATTCCAGTTCTCTGCAAGCATTCAGGACTAGTAACACCTAAATACTGCAAGAGCTCATCAAGAACATCTTCTTCATCTCTTATTGTATCCCAAGTTGGTACACTTTCTCTGAATCTTCTTTTAAACTGGAGAGAAAGTTCATCTTTTACTGTTATATCTTCTAAGCATTCATTAGATGTAGAAGGCTCTTCTGGCTTCTCTTGGTGAGACAATGAAAAGATAAAAGATGTAGGTTCTGACAAGCCACTTAGAGGAGGAGGTCCATACAGGATGGCAGAGTCCCAAGAATATTTTCCAGAGAGATCACGTACTATGATTCTGACATTTGAATTGGCTGATGCCAAGCCAGCAGATAACCCTCCTCCAGGCATACTTTCTTCTGATCTGATCTGGATACAGGACACTAAGGTTGTATTGTTTAACACAAAGAACTGGATATTTGGACTTTCAAAGAGTTCAGGAGAAAGTTCAGGACATTCACTGTACTGATTGTCATGATTTTCACACACCTGACTTGTTAACATAGCAGGACCACCACTCATTGGATAATGGCCCAAGTGATTTACCAGATGTGTAATAACAGTGCGGGCTGCTACAGAGATTAATCCTTGTTGCATCTGAGTTTTCACTGGAAATAAGAAATATAAAAGAGTAGGAAAATTGTTGCTTCCTGGAAAGTTATACAACAATGAAACAGACAATTTATGAGGATTTCATCATATTGTAAAAATTATATCAAGTATTTGAGTATTATTTCCAATTTAGATTCTGTACTATAGGAATGATGGCACAGAAAAAGAGAACCATTCTTTGATGAAGTTTTGTTTAATTTATAAGGAAGCCCTTTTTGAAACTTTTGTTTATGGATGCATAATTTAAACCAAAGCCTTTAAATGTAGATTACAGCTTCAAAGAAGAATGGAAAGTATTATAAATCAATTACTTGAAATCACTAAACATAGATTTAAATGCCAATGAAAGCAATCCAACTGATAAATTCCTTATCTCATGAGTAGATTCCAGATTAAGAGAGGCAGTTTGCAGCATACTTTAAGTGTCATTTATTCTGGCTTTCAATGATGATGTAAGAAAATTTCAGAGACAAGTGAATTTCCACTAAACTTTAGGAGTCAGGATCAATCTAAACAGTGAGTCAGTGTATCCAGCATATACCAAGGAAACTTTCTTGCAAAGGTAAAAATACTTTATGGGCTTTCTTATTTTGTATATTTTTCTAAGGTATGCTTTCAGGTCAATGTAATCTAGTCTAAGCTGTTAGTTGTATTCAAGAAACATTTTTTTTCTTCCTAAAGTACATCAGAGGAAGCAAACAGATAGGTAACATACTCATATGAGTAACTTTATTTTTTTTTTTTTAATTATAGGAACCAGAAAAAGAGAAAACTCAAAGAATATAAAGAAAGAGGCAAGGCAAGGTGCCTAATGTCAGGATAGGAAGGAGAAGGATCAGGGAGTCGTGGGGAAAACAGAGAAACAGGAAACACAGAGAGAGAAAAGGGAGAAGGGATTAATGGAGATAGAAAATGATTTGTCAAAGCCCACTTGCCAAAGACTGCCAGTGTGATTTTAAGGAGGGGTCAATGTAGAAGACACTTCTGGATTGAGTATGTGAGGAAACGGGAAAAATATCTTGATACCTTTCATCTTGGAGGCGGGAAGAGACTTGTCACTGGTAAAGCAGCACTAGTTCATTCATGTTAGAAAAGAATGTTTAGTTTTGTGTTTGTGTGTGGGGACAGTTTCCTTGTCTATATTTAGACAAGAGTGATCATGTCCCTGTATTGTTCTACCACAGTCATAGCATAGTCTTATCTGAGTATAGCATATATTATCTGAAAATTAGTCTGTTGGGAATACTGTGGTCTAGCTGCCAGAATAAATATGGATTTGTTAGAATATAGATCTGAGAATGTCTTGATGATCAAAGCATTTATGTAAAATAAATCCACTAATTTTTAATTTTGATGAATATTGGTAATTTTATACAATTGTGTAACTACCACCGTCATCAAGATATAGAAAAGTTCCCTCACCAAAAAAGGATACATTTTATTTTATGTAAATTTTACCTCAATAAATTTGGTATTATTATCAAATAACATCTTTATTTCAACTCTAAAAAAGAACCGTTTTTTCTGGGCTTTGGTTGATTTTGAAATGTTAATGAGAATCAAAATGTAATCTTCCATTACCAATCAAGTTTTATGTCTACATACATGTTAACATGAATAAATATCAGTTACTTAAAAAGTTCTAGTGATATTGAGCTGTTCTTTAATTATGTTTATGACTAGTTTTGAAAATAAGCTATTCAAAGATATGTGTGACTGAAGGATGAGAAAAAGGGGAGTGGTTTTAGTCTTATCTCTGCTTTTCTTTCTCTAATTATAACTAAGAATATAATGAATATTCACACTGTTAAGGAGTTTTTACAGATACTCTAGCCAGTACTCCTTGCTTTGTATAAGAGGACAAATGGGTATACAGAAGTTAAGTAATTTGCCTAATATACGAAATTTCATTCAAAGGCTGGTCTTTTGCTTTTCAGCTCAGTGTTATTTCCCCCTTTACCGCAACTCTAATTTCCATACTTTTCTCTTTTTCTTTTGGCAAAATACTGTGCTATATGGAAGAAAGGAATTCAAAATTTATTTTTCACTGTGTACAGTAACTTCAAAAAATTATTACATAGCATATATTAATAAATAAATAGCCAAGATCAATTGAAAAAGCTCATCTAAATAAGACTTAATCATGTTTTTAAATGGCAACATAAAAAATTAAGATTAAAGATTTAAAAAAAATTTTTACATAGAAAAAAATTTTCTGCTCTTTATTCTTTTTTCCCCCTTTCTTCCTCTTGAGTGATATACTTAAATAGGTGACTTATTCTAATAAGTGAATCTTTTCTGCAGAACATATAAGTTAACCTTCTGAAGAAAGGAAAGTATAATTTAATATAACAAGATCAAAGAAAAAAGTCTCTGACTTTGTCTTTGACTTGCTCTATGATCATTGACAAATCACATAAAATTTTTTGAATCCCACTTTTCTGTATGAGTTAAAATCTCTCATATGCAAGCTGGATGTGACAGGAAAAAAAAATCATTCAATTTTGACAGCATTATAAGTAACATAGGTCTTCGGAGTTTCTTTTCCAAACTTGCTTATTAATAAAGTGCAAAAATGAGCCAGCTCTTCCCCTAAAATATAAACCTCTAAAGCTGGGGTACCAATCCATCCTACACATTCTCTTCCCAAAGGAAGAGTTAGTAGGAATTCTGTTTAAATGAGCTTCTTAGTAAATATGTCATAATTACTAACATTGAGAACAGCTGAAAATTAAATTTAGATTTCAGATGTCAGTAAAAGCATTTTCTCTACTAAGGAGCTTCTCTAAATTCAGGAGATATATATATATATATATATATATATATATATATATGGATAAAAATCTCTCCACTTAATAATTGGGCATTTAGATTTATGTGAATTTATTTTTGAGCTATAAACTATATAACACACATATCTCCCTTCTACTTATCTACTTAGATATAAAGAAGACATATGAAATACCCTAATTTAGAAATTCAAAATGAAATTCTAAAATAACCAGCCTTGTGAGAAAATGCAAAATGAAGATATCGATGCTTCTAAGGCTTTTGTAACTTGCATTCATTTAAATAAGTCTATTCAGAGTTGTCTTTTCAGATTGTCAGATTAAACAAACCCTACAGCATTTGCAGCAAACCCATAATTACAGATTATTATGGCATACAAAAGCAGCAAGACATAAAAAGCTGCTGCAAATTCACTGCACTGTAATAGAACATGCTGAGGAAGTTAATTTTGGCAAATGCTTTAAATATTAGCTTTGCATAATATGTATAGGTGAAACCATAATTAGAAGAGAATGAATCCTTTGAGTCTTCTTTCACTCTGACCCTGCAAATGATGACTTTTTGCTAATAAGACTACAGCCATTTGACAAAAAGCCAACTCAGTACCTTGCTTTATTCTTTAGTAAATTTAATAATTACAGCTACTCCTGCCAATAGTTCTGAAATCAGATTTGTTCACTCCAATACTGAGCTTATTAGGGACACTCTATGTTTAGAATTCTTTGGCCAAAAAAGTACTTGAAGATGATGAAGCATGCCTTAGACAAGAGCACAATGATTAGTCATTTTCACCACATGAAAAAAAACAAAACAAAAAACCCCACAAAAAAAAAAACTCAGCACTGCAGCAAATAGTTACTAACGACCATAGAATCACCTGCTGTTAAGCTCACAGCTGTTTCAAAAAGGTTCTGTATTTATCTGGTCCTTAATACCTTTAAGGAAGCCCAAAGAGAACAATTTGATATATTTAGAGAATAGCAGTACACAGGGTATTTGTTATCAATATTAAGTTCATCTATTTCAATTTTTTCTTTGCTTCTTTTACAGTGACTTTGATAGTTACAGTATATTTTGCATGAAATACATTAAAACTTCCTTTTAAATAAGAAAATTCTATTTATCGCACTAATTAATACACCATACTGTCTGGAATCAAAACGTACCATTTTATATCTTAAAAAATTAAAGCAAATAATTTTTTCACATAACTTTGTTTTTAAGTAAACACTCTATTTTACTACTAAATTACAAAGTTGCCTATATCAATTATTGTCTACATTCTTTTGCTATTTTGTATTGCTCTATATATCTCTATTACATATGAACTATAACTTAAACCTTATGTTCTTATTTAACTTGTGTATTTCTGTTCTAGATAAATTATTATCAACTTGTGGTGAACCCAGAACCCTAGCTTCACATACTTTCTTGACCTCTAACTTCATATCTTCACTTGAATTCCATGTCATCATCCCACTATCACTGTCAGTCACATCCTATATATACATCATTTATAACTACTCTACCTTTAAAAATCGAACTCTTTCTTAATAGCCTACTCTTTGACCACAATCTCCTATCTAATGATTTCCCAAATGTGTTTTGTAGGGCCCTTGGAATTTGGTAGAAACAGATGTGAGAGAAGTCGGTCAGACCCGAGGCCTCCACCCTGTAGCAGGGTGGAGTTTTTCTTTAAAATGTAAAACTCCTTTATTTTATAAAGTTTTACAAATTGGGTTTCCTCATGAAATTTACTTGAAGAGGTTATACTGCCAAAAAAAAGTTGTATGCTCTCAGTGGTTCCCAACCTTGGCTGCACACTACAGTCATGCAGAGCTTTGAAAAATCCCAGCAACCCTAGATTTAAAAATCTCTGCAGTTGGGACCCATTACAAAAGCCTTTTGACTTTACCCCCTCAGCATGTCTATAAACTCTTATTTTCTCTCCATTCCTACTTATCATTCTTTAGTAACTATACAAAAAATTTAGTTTTAAGCCTTCTTCTACTCTTGATTGCCCTTTTGCAACTGCCTAATAATTGGTTTCTCTCCTCCTGGGTTAACATCTCTCAAATCAACCTAATACACTAGGGATTGGCAAACATTTTCTGTAAAGGGCCAGACAGTAAATATTTTTAGCTTTGTGGATCACATGACCTCTGTTTCAACTACTCATAGTGACACTGCAGGGCAAAAGCAGCCATATTGACACAGAAATTAACAGGTGTGGCTGTGTCCCAACAAAACTTTACTTAAAAAAAATAGGAGGCAGGTACAGGCCATAATACTATTGTCAAAGTGCTCTTAATACTAATTTTATTACATATTTCCCTCCTTAAAAAAATCCTCCATTAATTCCTGGGTTCTTCTAGGCTATCTGTACCTTGACTATACTTCTATTTTTTTCTAGTCATATCAAAAGGTAATTGGTTCAGATCTTTTTCTGTCACATAGTGAACTCAATGTAGAAACAACGTGACTTTAAAATATGTTATTGAGTTCCCAATGTACCAAGAACTGTGCAAATGGCTTTAAATATATTCTTATTTATTCAAAACATCCTTCTGAGAAAACTAATATCCCCGTTTTAGAAATAGAAACATTTGGCTATTAAGTAAGAGTCAAAATGCAACAATAGGTTACCTAGTCTGATTGACTCCAAAGCTCAATCCCTACTGAACTGTATAAATTTTACCATGCATAAAATATGAAAGAGAATTGATAAGAAATAACTTAGAAGTATACAGAAAAAGGCATTACATATAATCTTATTACATATTTATCTGAAGTTATTTCTTAAACTAAAAATAAACTTGTACTATAATACACATGGTTAAGTAAACAACCAAAAGGCAAGACATATTCTCCTACTTCATTATTTCCACCCATGGCCTCAAATCATACCTAGAGAGAACCTAAGCACTAATTTTGACCTAAAAAAACTCATTTTACCTTCTGTTACTGGCTGGAGTTTAGAAGATCGTTCTGAATCAGGGGAGTGTAGAGGTTCAGGTTCTTTCAGACTTTCCAAATGCATGAAAGGATCATAATCTACAGATGCCAAATCAGAGAGGCTCATTGGAAAATACCTCGGATTGCTAAAGCACTGAGCTCCGTAAACACACCCATGTAAAACCTGAAAATACAGGGACGAAGAAAAAACACACGAAGTTTTCCTTTTAAATAAAAATAAATAGATAAATACAGGTCAAAAGAGGAAAAAAGCCATCTAGTAACACAAGAGCTTGGTGAAATTTTAGATATTTTAAAACTTAGCTCTATAATCAAGGTAACACTCAATACCCCTTAAAAAGAAGAATAAGTAAAATTTAACTATGATTCTCATATTCAACAAAGATTTGCCTCCTCCCAAAATTGTGCAATGAAACAGCAGTATCTTGTAGGAAGTACTTTTTTATTACTCTTAAGTACTGTAAGACAAATCTATATCCTTGAAAAATACATAGCTCTAAAACAATGAAAATATAATACTAAGAAATGCTATTTCTTTTGGTTTTAAAAAACTTTGGTTTTTTAAAAAACAAGGAAGTTTACCTTATAAATGCAATTGAGGACAGATTTTTCTGTTTTATCATTTTCTGCTCCTGTAGTATGGATTGGTTGGAATAGTGACTTTAGAGGTAAGGCCATGATCCAGTCCAAAAGGCACAGAAGTAAGGATACAACCAACTATAATAATAACAAAGAAATTCATTATGATTTATTGGATTATAAACTCATAAAATAAGAGGTCTTAGTACTTAATAATACTTATTCTTTGGTTCCCAAAATTCTTTTCAGGAACCATCAATCTGAAGTTCTACCATTAATATTTATCTAGGGGAAGTGGGTGTGGCTCAATGGATAGAGCTCCCGTTTACCATATGGGAGGCCCCGGGTTCGCTTCCCGGGGCCTCCTTGTGAGGGCGGGCCGGCCCGCGCCACCCAGTGGGCTGATGCAGCAAGACCTCACAACAGGAAGCGGGTGTGGCTCAATGGATAGAGCTCCCGTTTACCATGTGTGAGGCCCTGGGTTCGCTTCCCGGGGCCTCCTTGTGAGGGCAGGCCAGCCCGCGTGGCATGGTGGGCTGATGCAGCAGGACCTCACAGCAAGGGGGAGATAAGCAGACATGGAGAAGACAGACAGCGAATGGACACAGCAAGCACAAGCAGCAAGGGGGGGTATAAATAAATAAATCTTTAAAAAAAAAAAAAAATTTATCTAGAGGGGAGTGGGATCCAATAAAGATACTAAATTTCAACTCACAAACAGAAGAGTGAGCTCTTTTGAACTAGGAATTTCATAAATGACCCTAAACCACCAGCCTCATGACAGAAATGCAGATATAGTGATCATCTATACAAAACTACTATAAACAGAAAACAGAAAATGAGAATCCAAGCAATTCAGCTGCTGAAAACTCCTCCCAAATAAACGAAGCATTTAGATATATGAAAAAAAAACATCTTAAATCAGAAATTTAAAAACTAAGAAAATAAATGGACCAAGAAAAGAAGAATTGATTCAAGCCAGGAAAGAATTAAAAGAAAAAGACAAAATTATATTAAAAATGAAAAAAGAATTATAAGGTGTCTAAGGAAGGAAAAAAAAACTTAGTAAGGGCCACTGAAGAAGAATGAAGAACTGAAGGGAAAGAAAATGTCAGAGAGAAAGTGGTTGAAAACACAGAAAAAGAAAATCCAACTTATATACAATTGGAGTCCCTAAAGACTGATAAACTGACTACATAAAAATACTTTCCCATGGGGAAGCAGATGTGGCTCAATCGATAGGGCTCCCGTTTACCATATGGGAGGCCCCGGGTTTGCTTCCCGGGGCCTCCTGGTGAGGGCAGGCCAGCCCGCGCAGCGCGGTGAGCTGACGCAGCTGGACGGCCCAACGAAGGGGAGATGGGCAGACACAGAGAAACATGCAGCACGTGGACACAGCGAGCACAAGCATCAGGGGCCGGGGGGGATAAATAAATAAATAAATAAAATCTTAAAAAAAAAAAATACTTTCCCATGACCTACATGAATGACATGAATGACTCAAACCCTCACCATAAACACAATCAAAAGACAACTGAAAAAAATGGGAGAAAATATTTGCAACACACACATATATACACACACTCATACAGAAACAGATAAAGCAAATGCAGTAAAATGTAGTAAACAGTTTAAAGAATACATTGTACTATTCTTCTTGCAACTTATCTGTAAATCTGAAATTTTGTTTAAAAAATTCCAACATAAAACACAAATATACGTTCTGAGTTGATGTTTCTAAATTAAAAAAGAGCATGGACTTTGATGTCAGCCAATTCCAGGTCCCAGACTTCACTCTATTTTCTAACATTTGTATGAACTTGGGCAACTTAACCCTTCTGAACCTCAATTTTCTCTGTAAAATGGGGATAAAAACTATACCTATCAAAATTCCAAGGTTGGTTTGAAGGTGAAATAATGTATATAAAGTATACATTGCCTAGTATGTGACTTTTTTAAAAATCACTATATAAATGTTCTTTTTACTTTATTCTTATTGCATTTATCTTTTAAAAATTGTAAGGCCACATTTACCAATTATGAGAAACTATTTTAGAAATCTAAAAACTCCTGACCCATATAATTTATTCATATTCTAAAAAATCGGAGGGAAAGGAAAGATGTAAGCACCAGCCATGTCTGTACTATACTCAGTCTGACTGTCATTCATGAGAAATACTTCCTTAAACTGTAGCTTGCACCAGAAGATAGAGTTCCCAGAGAAAGAATCAAATAATAATTAAAATAATTCAATATATCCATGTTTACATATAATGTACAGTTTCTAGTAAGGCAGAAGATAATCAAAATCTGAGAGAATAAAAAGTAGTGAAATGCAATGCAGTAGGGAAGAACCAGTGGGTTTAAGTAATATTCTGATGTTCATACCACCAAAAGGAGTACCAGGCATTCTGATGATGCCTAGGATAATAGCAAAGCATATTTGAAGAATTTAAAGAAATCTGTTATTGGCCCAAGGAAGATGGGGAAAATCATGCTGAAGGTGATTCTCTGTTGAGAGGTATAGAGATGGTTTATATAAATATAATTATAAATATAAAATAAACATAATGGATATTGAATATTGTGTTATTTTTCTCAGGCATGTATCCAGGATATAACTGAGTACCTATTTTAGTTATGTATTAGTTTCTGTTGATTTGTATTAGGGTGAATGATAAAATTAGAGATCAGAGAAGCATTTTGGGGACTGTTTAATTTTGCCTTCTGTGTCATACTCTCTTGACCCGGACCTCTTCTTACCTCTCCAACCAGTCCTTCTATGTCACTTCTACTGAATGCTCTCCTTCTGCCTGCTCTTTAATTGTTGTTATAATACCACTCGTTTGCTGAAAATGCCAATCATTTTATTTCCAGCTTTAAACTTTCTAATTTAGAAAGTCTTTACTGGGGGTCCTCCACCAGGATGTTACTACTTACATGCTACCTGCTGAAAATTAAAACACTGCTTTTTCTTGTATTCCTTATTTTGGTTGTGGATTACATTGTGTAAATATCTACTCTCAGAACATCATCAATTCTTGTAGAGATGATTGAAATAACTGTCATACTATTCCTTTAAGTTAACTTTCACACTTAAATGATCTTTCACAAATCTGATTATATTTCATTGTACATTAATATCCTTCAAAAACGCTCACAAAAATCCAAGGTTCTTAGTCCAAGACCATCCACAGTTTAGCCGCTTCCTATCTCTGAAGCCTCATTTTCTCCTACTCACAACCTTGTACTTTATATCCTAAAATATGGAACTGCTTATTGTTTCTGCAAAAGACACCATGCTATTTTACACCCTCATGATTTTACACATACTTTCCTTTCACTTGGAATAACTCTCTACCTCTACCACTTGTCTCCATTTATGGAGAAAAAACCTTAATCATTTTTTAAACAAATCAATTTTATTGATACATATTAATAAAGCATACAAATCATGCAAAGTGTACAATCAATGGAATCAATCACATATTGTGCATTCATCATTTAAGTCATTATTAGAGCATTTTCATTATTTCAATAATAATAATAAACAAAAAACAGACAAAGAAACAAGAAAATTCTTCATCTCTCAATTTCTCTGTTTCCCTTGCTGTACATAGCTGCTATTTCTGGCTATTCTTGCACATTTATTTGTGTATTAAGCAGTTTTACTGAGATATAGTCACACACCATATGATCTATCCAAAGTGTATAATCAATGGCTTTTAGTATAATCACAATGTTGTGCATTCATCATCACAAAATATTTTAGAATTATTTCATTACTCCAAAAAGAAAAACTCCACACGAGTTAGCATGCCTTCCCCAGTGCCACATAACCACTAATCAAATTTGACCTTTATAAACTGATTTATATTTACATTTTATATATGTAATTATACTATATGTTACATAATACAATTAGTTCATAGTAACACAATCATACAGTATTTGTCCTTTTGTGTCTGTCTTGCTTTCACTCAACATATGTCCTCCAGGTTCATCCATGTTGTCATATGCTTTATGACCATTTCTTACAGGTGTATAATATTCCATCATGTGAATACACCAGTTTATCCATTCATTGTTGGATGGACACCTGGGTTGTTTACAACTTTTGGCAATCATGAATAACGCCGCTATGAAAATAGACATGCAGATGTCATTCATGTCACTGCTCTCAGTTATTCTGGGTATATACCCAGTAGTGGTATTGCTCGGTCACATGGCAGATCTATATTCAACTTCTTTAGGAACTGCCAAAGAGTCTTCCACAGTGGCTGTACCATTCTGCATTCCCAGCAATAGTGAATAAGTGTTCCTATCTCTCCACATCCTCTCCAACACTTGTAGTTCTCTTTTTAATATGGGACATTCTGACAGGTGTGAAATGATATCTCACTGTAGTTTTCATTAGTGATCTTGAACATTTTTTCAGGTGTTTTTTGCCATTTGTATTTCTTTGGGCAAATGTCTATTCAAGTCTTTTGCCCATTTTTTAATCAGGTCGTTTGTCTTTTTATTGTTGAGTTGTAACATCTCTTTATATATCATGGATATTAAACCCTTCTTGGACATGTGATTTCCAAATATTTTCTGCCTTTTCACACCTGTGAGGTGCGAAAGTGTTGAATTTTGAGGAAGTCCCATTTATCTATTTTTTTCTTTTTTCAAACATTTTATTTTTTTATTTATTTCTCCCCCCTTCATTGTGGGCTCTTCTTCTTTTTAAGAGGCACCAGGAACTGAACCTGGGGCCTCCCATGTAGGAGAGAGGCACCTAATTGCTTGAGCCAACTCCCTTCCCTGGTTGTTGTGTCCCACATTGTGTTTCCTCACTCTGTCTCTTGGTTGAGACATCTCACTGCATTATCTTGTTGCATCAGTTCGCCGCACCAGCCTGTCAGTCAGCTCGAACTGCTCATCTTCTCCAGGAGGCATCGGGAACCAAATGCGGGACCTCCCATTATCTAATTTTTCTTTTGTTGTGTGTGATTCGGGTGTAAGGTCCAAGAAACTACCACCTGCTACAAGGTCTTTAAGATGTTTCCCTACATTTTCTTCTAGTAGTTCTTATGGTCCCAGCTTTTATATTTAGGTTTTTGATCCATTTTGAGTTGATTCTGTTTAGGGAGTGAGGTAGGGGTCCTCCTTCATTCTTTTGGTTATAGATAGTTCATCCAGCACCATTTGTTGAAGAGACTGTTTTGTCCCGTTAACACAGACTTGGTAGGTTTGTCAAAAACCAACTGACCATAGAGTTAAGGGTTTATTTCTGGACTCTAAGTTCTATTCCACGGATCAATGTGTCTATCTTTATGCCACTACCATGATTTTTGACTACTGTAGCTTTGTAATGTTTCAAGGTCATGCAGTGAAATTCCTCCTATGTTGCCCTTCTTTTTAAGAAGGCTTTGGGCTATTTAGGTGAACTTTTCCTTCCAAATGAATTTGGTAATTTCCTTTTCTATTTCTGTAAAGCAGGCTGTTGGAATCTTGATTGATATTACATGGAACCTATAAATCAGTTTGGGTAGGACTGACATCTTCATGATATTTGGTCTTCCAATCCATGAACATGGAATGCCTTTCCATTTGTTTAGGTCTTCACTGATTTCTTTTAGCATTGTTTCATAGTTTTCTGCAAATACATCCTGCACTTCTTTGGTTAAATTGAATCCTAGGTATTTGAGTCTTTTTGTTGCTATTGTAAATGGAATATTTTCCCAGATTTCCTCCTCAGATTGTTCAATATTAGTGTACAAAAACATTACTGATTTTTGCCTGTTGATATTGTATCCTGCCACTTTGCTGAACTCATTCATTAGCTAAAGTAGCTTTGCTGTAGACATTTCAGAATTTTCTAAATATAGGATCATGTCATCTGCAAATAGTGAGAGTTTTACTTTCTCTTTTCCTATTTGGATGCCTTTAATTTTTTTTCCTTGTCTAATTGCTCTGGCTAGAACTTCTAGTACACTGTTGAATAACAATGGTGACAGTGGGCATCCTTGTCTTGTTACCAATCTTAGAAGGAAAGCTTTCAACCTTTCCTCATTGAGTACAATGTTGACTGTGGGCTTTTCATATATGCACTTTATCATTTTGAGGAATTTTTCTTCTAATCCTATCTTTTGAAGTGTTTTTATCAAGAAAGGATGCTGGATTTTGTTGAACGCCTTTTCTGCATCAATTGAGACAATCACGTGGTTTTTTTCCCTACAATTTGTTAATGTAGTGTATGTATTAAGTTGATTTTCTTATGTTGAACAAGCGTTGCACACCAGGAATAAGTCTCACTTGGTCATGATGTATAAGTCTTTTGATATATTGTTGGATTCGGTTTGGGAGTATTTTGTTGAGAATTTTTGCATCTACATTCATTAGCGGGATTGGTCAGTAATTTTCTTTACTTGTAGTGTCTTTATCTGGCTTTGGTATTAGGGTGATGTTGGCTTCATAAAAAGTGTTGGGTAATTTTCCCTCTTCTTCAATTTTTTGGAAGAGTTTAAACAGGATTGGTGTTAATTCTTTTCGAAATGCTTGGTAGAATTCACCTTTGAAGCCATCTGGTCCTGGACTTTTTTTTGCTGGGAGATTTTTGATGACAGATTCAATCTCCTTAAATGTGATTGGTTTGTTAAGTTCTTGTATTTCTTGTAGCATCAGTGTAGGTTGGTTGTGCGTTTCTAGAAATTTGTCCATTTCATCTAGGTTGTCTAGTTTGTTGGCATATAGTTTCTCATAATATCCTCTTAGGGTTCTTTTTATTTCTGTGAGGTCATTTCTAACTTCCCCCCTTTCATTTCTGATTGTATTTATTTGCATCTTCTCTTTTTTACTTTGTTAGTCTAGCTAGGGGTTTGTCAATTTTATTGATCTTCTCAAAGAACCAGATTTTGGTTTTATTGATTTTCTCTATTGTTTTTCTGTCTCATTTTCATTTATTTCTGCTCTAATCTTTATTATTTCTTTCCTTCTGCTTGCTTTGGGATTGATTTGCTGTTCTTTTTCTAGTTTCTCTAGTTGTTCAGTTAAATCTTTGAGTTTAGCTCTTTCTTGTTTTTTAATATAGGCATTTAGGGCTATAAATTTCCCTCTCAAGACCGCCTTCGCTGTATCCCATAAGTTTTGATACGTTGTGTTCTCATTTTCATTTGTTTCAGTATATTTACTGATCTCACTTGCAATTTCTTCTTTGACCCACCGATTATTTAGGAGTTTGTTGTTCAATCTCCACACATTTGCAAATTTACTTTCTTCCTTTCTATTACTGATTTCTAGTTTCATTCCATTATGATCTGAGAAGATGCTTTGTATAATTTCATTCTTTTTATATTTATTGAGAGCTGCATTGTGCCGTCACATGTGGTCTATCCTGGAGAAAGACCCATGGGGACTTGAGAAGAATGTATAACCTGCTGACTTTGGATGTAACATTCTGTATATATCTTTTAGGTCTAACTATTTTATCATGTTGTTCAAGTTCTCTGTTTCCTTGTTGATCTTATGTCTAGTTATTCTATCTAATGATGTGAGTGGTGTGTTGAAGTCTTCAATGATTACTGTAGAGATATCTATTTCTCTCTTCAATTTTGTCAGAATTTGTCTCATGTATTTTGGGGCACCCTGGATAGTTGCATATTTATGACTGCTATATCTTTCTGGGGGGTTGTCCCTTTTGTTAACATGTAACAGCCTTCTGTATATCTTATAATTTTTTTGCATTTAAAGTTTGTTTTGTCCGATATATATATATTTTTTTATTGTTCATAAAAATCAAGATTTTTCATGTCCGATATTAATATAACAACCCCAGCTGTTTTTTGGTTACTATTTGAGTGGATATCTTTTTCCAACCTTTCACTTTCAGCCTGTTTGTATCCCTGGGTCTAAGGTGAGTCTCTTGTAAGCAGCATATGGATGGCTCATGTTTTGTATTTTTTATCCATTCTATCAGCCTGTATCTTTTGATTAGGAAGTTTAATCCATTCACATTCAATGATATTACAATGAGTGCATTATTTACTCCCACCATTTTATTCTTTGATTTTCATGTCATATTTTATTTTCATCTTTTTACTCTTTTGGTTATTTCTGCTCTTCTTTCTTCTATACTCTCCTCCAAGTCTCTTTCTCCTGTCTTTTCCTTTCAGGCTCTAAGGCTTCCTTTATTATTTCCTGCAAAGGTGGATTCTTTTTTATGAACTTTCTTAGTTTCTGTTTCTTTGTGAATATATATATATATTTAATCCATTTTAACACCCCCCTCCCCATTCTTGCTGTTTTTGTGTCCATTCACTGGGCAATTCTTTGTGTCTGTTTCCTGCCCTCTCTTCCCATCCTTCTCCTCCTGTCTTCACTGGGAGTTGATACTGTGAACCTCTGATGTGGGAGAAAGGCTTTCTGCTACCTGTGCCACCTCAGTTCCTAGTCCCTCAGTGTGTCTCATCTTGGCTCTACCCTGCATCTCTCTCCTGTTATGTCATTATCTTACTGCGTGGTTCGGCAGGGCCTGGGGGCTCACCTGCTTGCAGGGCCAGATGGCTCACCCGCTTGTGGGGCCTAATGGTGCGCCTGCGTGCCTTCTATATTTTTCTTTATTTTACCGGGAGGTCCCGGGGATCGAACCCAGGTTTCTCCATTTGGAAAATGGACACCCAACCATTTGAGCCACATCTGCCCCGTTTGTGAATATTTTAAACTCACTTTCATATTAGAAGGACAATTTTGCTGGATAAAGAATTCTCAGCTGGCAGTTTTTCTCTTTCAGTATCCTAATTGTATTATACCACTGTCTTCTCGCCTCCATTGTTTCTAATGAGAAATCTCTGCTAAGTCTAAATGTGTGTCCCTTGCATGTGATGGTTTGCTTCTTCCTTGCTGCCCTCAGAATTTTTATCTTTTGACATTTGACATTTTGAGTAGTATGTGTCTTGGAGTATGTCTCTTCAGATTTATTTTGATTTGGGTACGCCGCACTTCTTGGACATGCAAGTTCATTTCTTTTGTGAAAGTTGGGAAATTTTCAGCTATTATTTATATATTCTTTCTGCCTATTTTCCCTTCTCTTCTCCTTCTGGAACTTCCATGACATGTATATTGTTGCATTTCGTGTTGCCATTCAACTCCCTGAGGCCCTGCTCAATATTTCCATTCTTTTCTCTCTCTGTTCTTTTCCCTTCAATTTCAGCGGTTCTGTCTTCAGTGTCACTTATTCTTTCTTCTACCATTTCAAGTCTGCTCTTGTATGCCTCTAATGTGTTTTTGATCTCACCTATTGTGTCCTTCATTCCGATGAGCTATTTTTATGTTCAGGATTTCAAATTCTCCTTTTTGCTTGATCAATGTCTTTTTTTAGAAATATAAACTTTTAAAAAAGGATTTATTATTATTAATTTATACCCCCCTCGATGGTTCCCTTGTCTGTCTGCTCATTGCTTTGCTCGCTGTGTCTGCTCGTCTTCTCTAGGAGGCACTGGGAGCTGAACCTGGGCCCTTCCACATGGGAGGTGAGTACCCAGTGACCTAAGCCACATCTGCTCCCCATGGGCTGTGTCTGCTGGCTTGCGGCATCTAGTTTGTTTGGGTGGGTGCAGTATCTAGCTCTAGCTCATTGCTGTGGGTGCAGCGTTTAGTTCGTTGCAGCATCTAGGTCATTGCATTGGGTGTAGCATCTGCTCTTCTTCTTTAGGAGACACTGGGATTCAAGCCCGGGACCTCCCATGTGGTAGGCAGGCACCCAACTAACTCAGCCCCATCCACTTCCCTCAATGTCTGTTTGGTGTTGTTTATCTCTTTAGCTATATAATCAACACATTAAGTTGATTTTGGAAATTTGTGTGCATTTCGTTAATTAGTTGTCTCAAATCCTGTGTCTCTTCTGGGGCTTTGATATATTCCTTTTCCTGGGCCATGTCTTCCATTTTGTTAGTATGGCTTGTAATGTTTTGCTGATGTCTAGGCTTCTGATTAGGATGGTAGTTTACTCAGATGCTCAATTTCTCTCTCTTTCATAGGGATTTAGTGGTGGGAGGCTGTGTGTTACTGCTATTCTTTGGTTCTTGGTTCAACCTGGGTCTTTAGGATTGCCCACTAGTTGCTCAAAACTGGGTTCTGGACCCAGTAATGGGTTGCAGACCGACTTCCAAGAGCCTTGGGGAGGGAGGCTATAGGGCTAGACAAAGCCCTCTTAATTATTTACTTTTAATTTTTTCACATGCTCTTCCTTGGTTTTCCAGCAGATGGAGATTTTTGGCAGCCCTCTCAGTTCAATGTCTGGTTGGACTGTTTGCTGCAACACAACCAGATCAATGTGATAGAGGTTTCCGCCCAGAGGTCAAGAGCCTTGTGATTCATACCTTCTCAAAGAGATAGCTCCCTAGCCTTCACTGGCTGCCTCTTTCCTTTTCCCAGGTAGGAAATAATTCCACCCCCCTCTGCATCCTCAACAATCAGTCTCAGTTAGTAGAGAGGGTTGAATTGCTTTAGTCCCAGAATTTTTAGTAGAGTTGGCTCCCAAGCAATCAATGGCATGGCCCTACCCAGCCTCGAAGGGCTTGTGGGACAGAGCAGACCAAATTTGTGGGTCAAAAGCTGAGTCAGCCTTAGGCTGTGCCCCTCTCTCCCTTTTCCTGGGGCAGAGGCTCCCTGGAGCCCTCTTTGTTTGTAGCTGGCCCAGAGAATTTTAAAGTGTCTTTTGTGTGGGGTAGGGTGCTGGCAGTAGCAGCTGCTGGGTTTAACTCGTGGTTTTGCTGTTGCGATTCTTTTCCTTTGTCCCTCTCTTTTCTGGGCAGTGTCCAGCCTTCATCTGGTGTCCTAAACCCTAGAAGATTTTTTTCCAGGGCATTTCAGACTGTCCTGTAGCTATTTTTCTGAGAGAGAAGAGAGTCCTGTGTCTTTCTAGTCCCCTACCTTTCCAGAAGTTCTCCTTTTTTAAAAGATGGATTTATTTATTTACTTTTATCCATTTTACGCCCCCCCCATTTTTGCTGTTTCTGTGTCCATTAGCTGGGCAACTCTCTGTGTCCATTTCCTGCCCTTTCTTCTCATCCTTCTCCTCCTGTCTTCACTGGGATTCAATCCTCGGAACCGCTGATGTGGGAAAGAGGCGTCCTACCGCCTGCGCCACCTTAATTCCTGGTTTTTTGATGCGTCTTGTCTTGGCTCTCCCTTGTGTCACTCTCCTGTTACATCATCATCTTGCTGCATGGCTCGTGGGGCCTGACGGCATATCTGTGCGTGGTGCCTGGCAGCTCGCCTGCTTGTGGGGCCTGGTGGCTCATCCACTCACGGGACGTGGCGGCCCACCCGCGCATGGGGCCTGGTGGCCCACGCACCTTCTATATTTTTCTTTCCTTTATTTCCATTGGGAGGTCCCAGGGATCGAACCCAGGTCCCTCCATATGGGAGACGGGCGCCCAACCACCCTTGCCACATCCGTTCCCCTGCCACATCTATCAAGGTTGACTAAAGATACCCAAAGTTACAGTCTTTTCCCATACAGGATGGTCATATAATAAATCAGGCTTAATTTACCACCAGCATTCTAAAAACCAGACTTAGGGAGAAAAACTAGGTCTGGGGACACACGCATGGTTTCTCATATAGTGAATGTTTAGCCTACCCTGATTATCACAAAATCAGGACAGTGAGAATATTCGCACTCATTTATTTTTAAGGAATTTTTCCCTTAGCAAGTCCCTCCTTCTCCTCATAGTTAATTACTTCTTCCTCTAGCCTACCTTGTCTCATACATTTTTCTACTTTTTATACTAAGCAGTTGTTATATACTGCATTGCCTCCCTTGTTTCTCTAATCTTTAAATTCTATGAGTGCAGGAACTATCTTTATCTCTATTTCACTAGTGTACAGGAGAATACCACACATATATCTGGTGCTCAATACATGTTTATTGAATTAAGTGGGCAAGGAACAAAACCTTGGTAGTAAAGAATTTTCATACTAATGACTACCTCTTCAGAAGGTAAAGATGATCTGGAAGGAGAATGGGTAATTATTTATCCAGTTGTCATCCACAAATGGGATATGGAATTCTATACTATAAAGAGGGAATCTTGGCTAAGATTGCAGTACATGTATATTTTAAAGATGAGGAAGAATATATTTATTAAGAGCTAGATGATATGACCAACTAGGTTTTAAACTGAATATGAAGGAAAAGAATAAAAAAATTCTGATATAAACCCATGAAATCAGTGATATGGAAGACAGTAAGAATAACAGGGAAAAAACAAAAGTGTGAAAAGTGTGTGTAAGTCACACAGAAAATAATTGGGACTAGGTCCAGAAACAGAATAAGAGCTTCAGAGTTCTATAAACTAATAGGCAGAACATAAGTAATAAATAAAGCATATTTGAGATTTTAAAACAGTATGATTAAAAGGTAGTAAAACTGAGATTTGGAGAGTAGAACTCAGATTGCGTAGCCACTGGTGTTTGTGGCAATTTAGCACTTGAAATGTGGCTAGTGTGAAAGAAAAATTAAAATTTAAACAAACTGTTAACTTACATTTTATTTAAATTTAAATCCACATCTGGCTAGAAGCTACTGGGAAGTCCAGACTTAGAATCCCTACAATACATTATCCACAACATCTGGTATATAATAAAAAAATTAAGAGACAAATGAAGAAATAGGAAAATGGAATCTCTAGTCAAGAGGGAAAAAATTAAACAAAAACAGCTCAGAGATGACTCAGAAAGTAGATTTAGTAGAAAGGATTTTAAAATAACTATAATAAATATATTTAAAAACTATGAGAAGATGGATATAATGGATAAAGAGATGCAGAATTTCAGGAGACATGTAGAAACTATAAAAAGAAGCCAAAAAGAAATCTTAGAACTTGTAATCTAAGCATCTTTTAAAATATATATATAAAAAATGACATTTCTGT
>JAQZBX010020078.1:0-15915 GCA_029593785.1 Cabassous unicinctus
GTAAGCTGTCAGGCAAAACGCTCATCTCTCCCGGGGCCTCAGCTGTTGGAGCCTCTCCTTTCTTCACACGGCAGGATCAGAAAGGACAGAGCTCTCTCTTCCCCTGTCTGTGTGAGAAAGTGTCAGTTTATATCAGACCCAGCAAGGGGGCGGGGACTCAGCCCGAGTCACGCCCACTGACCTAGTCGAATCAGAAGCCCTAATCTTAGCAAGTAACCTAATCAAAGGCCCCTCAGCTGAACTCAATGCAATCAAAGGGTATCACACCCAGAGGAATAGATTAGTTTACAAACATAATCTTTCTCTTTCTGGGATTCATAATCTCAAACTGCCACACCACCATATACAAGAAAGCACACAGCTCATGTATGCAGTTATTTGTTTATATGCCTGCTTCTGTCCATTACATTCCCCACTCGGTCACATTTGTCTTATATCCTCATGCCTCGTATAGTATAGTGTTCAGGTAATGCTGCTAATAAAATTAATTACTTTTTGCATGCAGGGACATAGATTCTGATTCAAGGCAACATCCACCCATTGATCCCAGTTTCCCTTTAAACCAATTAGTCCAGGCAATCAAAGGTATTTGTTTTTGTTTCTAGGCTGTTAAAATAAATACCATACAATGGGTTGACCAAACACAGGAATTAATTGGCTCCAGGTTTTGGAGGCTAGAAGGCTTGTTTCTCCTGGCTGGCCAGCAATGTTTGGGTTCCTTGCTTTTTCTATCGCATGACGATGCACATGGTGACGTCTTCTTTCTCTGCAGGAGTCTGTTGACCTTCGGCTTCCCGCTGCTCCTTGTGGCTTCTTCCTCTGTGTTTCACTCTCACTATAAAGGACCCAGTAATACCAGTGGAAGCCCAGCCTGATGAGTGGGCCACACCTTAACTGAAGGAACATCTTGAAGAGATCCTGTTTACAATGGGCCAAGGCCAAGAACATGTCCAAAGAGGGGTACACAAGTCAATCCACCACAGCATTTCTGAAAAATTTCTCCCAAAAATTTGCTTTCAGATTCCTCATCATCCCTTTCATTTTTACACTGGTAGCTGAGATGACTCTTCCTCTTCCTATGCTTTGTACTTCTATAAATGCAATATTGTGTCTAGAGTTCTCCTGTCAGTTTTATGTTCTCCTTCTATAATGGACCGTGTATATTATCATACAATTTGTTGATGTAAACATTGCAAAGGAGATTGTCCTGCAGCAATTCATTAAAAGTGCTTCTGTAGGGTAGAGACTATTTACTGTCTTCACGGGCTGAATGTTTAACCAACTTTGAATCCACTCTCTCTTTCCAGTCAATAGATCTGTTCTGAGAAATGTTGTTAAATTCCTTTTCCTTGCTGGTGCTAAAAATATATCATGTTTAAGGAATCCCTCTGCTCTATCAGAATGTGTATTTATGTGAGAGAGAGAAAGGGGTGGGGGGAGAGAGACAGAGAGACAGAGAGAGAGGGAGGGAGAGAGAGAACTGACCCTCAGAAGATTAAAAAACCTGGAGGCAGGGACTTTCACCTCTCCTGCCATAACTGTTCTCTCAGATGCCACCCTGACTCCACTTTTCCCACTTTTCAAACATCGAATCCCTTGAATTCAGACCGGCAAGGTGTTTCCGACAAGGCACCTTGCTGTGTGCCTAAGAACAGTGACCCTAGAAAGGGCAGTAGCCTATTGCTTGGAAATGTGAGATGTTATATTCACTTAAGCTTAGTCTCCTCACATTAGACAAGTCGGTCTCCCTTCTTAAAAAAAGAGGTGATTGTTTCTGCCAATTACATGGAGAGGAGACATGGGAAATCACCTGTGTGGATAAATCTCTCCTTCAGAAATTGCTTCTCCTCCAGTTGCTGAGCTATAGAAGGCAATTTTAGAGCTTTCCAAGAAAGAATACGTAGTGTGGAGGCTGAAGAGGGTTCATAAAATTGCGAGCTGTCTCTAATCAAGTTCCGCCAGTATGGAGACGTTATAGCAGTCATAAGGTTTGTCAAAATTCATTATACCTGAGAACATCCACTCATTCTTCCTAGCAATTATAAGGCATATTTAGCACCACTCTCTGCTATGAGAGATGTGAAGATTAACCAGACACTGATTATATTCTCAAAGGGGCCACAGTCAATTGCAGAAGACAAACACATATACACTTTAAAAAGACGGTACAAGGAGGGACTTATATGTGCTTTGAGACAGATTGCACACAAGGGGCTAAGTTACCTCTGAAAGCCAGATAGTCATAGAATAACTGATAAGGCAGAGAACCATTCCAGAGATGAGACTAGAAGGAATAAAGAAATAAACAGGAAAGCAAGGAACTCATGAAAAGAATATCTAGGAGTTCAGTCCAATTAGGGGTGAGCTACCTGATGTTGGGAAGCAGTTGATATGCAATGAATGAAACCATGTTTGCAAGCTAACCTGGGGGGAGACTACTCTGTGTAGGGTGGGATGCCCACAAGGGGATCTGAGGAGTGAGATAACACACGAAAACATGATAAACTCTGTGCTCTCGTTCGGACTGTCCAACGAACAATGTCAGGCAAAACCCCATGCTCTTGGAGACTGCAACAGCTGAAAGCAAATTAGAAATTCTTGTGCATGTCTCAGAAATGCCCTTGATGGCCCCAAATATTTTAATAGAATTATTTTTTAGAGAAGTTTTGGGTTTACAGAAAAATTGCGCTGAAAGAACAGAGAATTCCCATGTACTCCTTTCCCCCTCAAAACGTGTAGTTTCCCCTCTTAATAGCATCTGGCGTTAATGGGGTACATTTGTTACAATTGATAGATGGATATTGATACATCACTATTAACTGAAGTCCATAGTTATTAGAGTTCACTCTCTGTGTTATATAGCTCTATGGGTTTTGAGAAATGCATATCATACAGAATATTTCAATGCCCTAAAAATGCCCTGGGTGTTTTAGCTGTGTGGACTCAGACACATCATTTTACCTCATCTGCAACACAGGGAATTATCTGCCTCTTTGGTATTTCTTTCAATATGTGTCCTGTATGGCTCTAGATACTGGCGACACGGGGTTACCAGAAATCCTCACAAATCCAAACAAGATACTGGCATAAGATGTATGACATGTGGAAAGTCTTACAAGTCACCTTTGATTTCTTCACATTCTCTCTCCAGAGGTGCTTGGAAGGGGAAGAAATGGCATGTATAGATTGATTATTTATTAGCTGTGGTATGGAAGCAGCTGATGGCATCTTCCTCCCTCAGCAGATGGCTGAGCTGTTAACTCTTTAGATGTGGGATATCTGGTGAACCTAAAAAGCAAGGTCGAGCCTGTCCCCTTTGACCTTCCCAGCTTCCTCCCTCGAGGGCTCGGTTGCCTTTCCGGAGCAGCAGGAGGCAAGATGGATGAGATGGGATAGGCTGGTAGAGAGAGCCCCAGCCGGCTCCTCCCATGTGAAGTGAGACCGGCTAGCTTTCCAGAGGCAGAGAAGGGGCAGCTTCAAGCAGGCCTGCTCAGCGCTCCTGAACGGAGTTTCCGTCTGCGTCTCGCTTCTATCCTCAGTACTGATTGGAGAGCATGTTATTCCAACCAAACCTTCCTTCTCTGAACCAGGAACGGACAGACCTCAAAGCTGATGATTCTCACAATCAAAGCCCCTCACTTTCACAAGTCTGTCCCTAATTTTACATGTGCATAAAATTCACAGATGAAGATTTTTTAACTCAGAGAACTCCTTAAGTTGCACAAGCGTCAAACTCTAAGCTGCCCCCTGCCCATACAGTACTGCTCTGACCAAGCCATTTGCCTCTGCACAGTCCTTCCATTGGCTCCACGCTCCATATACGTGAAATGCCAATCTCTGCCCAACTAGCCCCTCAAGACCTTTTGCCACCCATTTTCGGGACGTTGGATTTGCCCTGCATGGCGTTGCAACGATGGCTACAAGCCATTATATATTTTGTCATGACCTACAAAATTGTGCGGAATAGAGTGTAAACTAGAATGTAAACTACAGTCCATGGTTAGTACAATGCTTCAATATGTGCTCATCAATTTTAGCAAATGAACCACATTAATGAAGGTTGCTATTAATGTGGGAAAGTGTGGAGGGGTAAGGGGTGGCGCATATGGGAATCCCCTATTTTTTCATGTAACATTTATGTAATTTAAAGCTTCTTTAAAAATAAGCATTAAAAAAAAGACCTTTTGCCGCCACTCTCCTCCATTCCCCAGTGCCGCTTCACACCATGCCTGATGGTGCCGCTTCACACCTTGGGACTCAGGACTGGTCCTCTCTCCGGAAGGTCACTTTCCCTGAATCCTCCAGGAAAAAGTCTGTCTTGTCTTTACAGATCCAACTCAAAGTCAACTCCACAAAGCTCCTCAGTGTTTCTGGAGAAAGGGCCCCAGTCACTGCTGTGTCTCCAGAGCGCTTTCCACATCACCTTGTAGTTACACAGGTGCCTCTCTGCTCCACGTCAAAAGCAGGCAGCACGCCTTGAAGATTTCTCTCCCTCCTGCCTGGCACAAGGCGCTCACCACGCAGCTGGTGGAATGACTGGCCCAGAAGCCCTCCAAGGGCCTCCTCGGGCCTCACCTGAGTCCACAGAGGTCGCAGGCAGGAGGCAGATCACCCAGTGTTCCTGCCCACCGCCTACAAACACATTTCCTTATCCTTCCATGCACCGACGTAATCAACCCACCCGCTTTTATCCTCTATCTTTTGCGGTTGTAAAAACCCATTTTAGAATAATTTTGCATTAGCATCTACCCAAGCTAAGGGCATATGCAAATTAGAATTTAAAAAGTAATTGCTTTGGAGGACAGCTTTCTGCAACATAAAGGCCAATAAATATTAGCTTGGCTTATATCTGATTGAAAAGAATTGGGCAGTTTCATTGGTTTTTCAATGATTACTCCCTCTACATACCTGAAGAACTTACCCCCCCTCCCATCTGTGGAAACGGGCAGACTCTCTGAACTCATCAGAAACACAGGTTGGTGATACTGACTGTCGCCTAGTAACTGATTCGCTCATTCATGCACTTAACAAATATTTATTAAATGTCCAGTAATGCCCAGGCACTGTGCTAGGAACTGGGTGTATAAAATATTAACTAGACAGTTCTTGTACTCAAGGAATCTAAAATTCACTGTTTGGGGTGATGAGAAAGTTCTGGTAAAGGACGGTGGCGAGGGTAGCACAGCACTGTAAATGTGGTTAATCTTACCGAATGGTAAGCTTAGGAGTGGGTGAGTGGAGAAAGGTTAAGCTATATGTATGTCCTTAGAGAGGCACAACTAAGGAGACAGTGGCAGTTAAATGCAGTACATGATCCCGGACTGCAGCTTTTAAAGGAGGAGAAAATGCCCCGAAGGGCGTTATGGGGCCATAGGGGAAACTGGAATATAGACGGCAAGCTTGATATCAATGCTCAACTTCTGGAACTTGACAACTGCACTTACAATGGTTAGCTTACTGACTGTCCTATCTGTTAAAAAATGTACCTACGAGTAGTAAGTGTTCAAGGAGCACAATAAATACAACCTACTCTCAAAGATTTAGAAAATAGATAAAGGCATAGATAGACAGACAGGAAGATGGATGGATGGAAAGATAAGTAAATGGAGAGACAGAATTACATGCCAAGAGCAGGAATATGTTAAAATTGGTGGATCTGGGTATCTGGGTGAGGGAGTTTGTAGGAGTTCTCTGTATTGCCTTTGAATTATTTATGCAACTGTCCAGTAAGTTTGAAATTATTTCAAAATAAAAAACATTTAAAAAATACTTGTGAAGTATTAAAAAAATGCTTATCCAATCAGAGCAACATGAGTTAGAAAGAAACAAATCTGGGGCAAGAAGTTCAAGACCAAGCTTGTGAATAATGAGGAGATGCCAATAGCCTGTTTTTACGTGTTGTTGGCTCCGTGGAGGGAAGCTCAGTCCTGACGAGCATGTACATCTACCCCGGCTCCCACATCAAGACAGAGGTGGGCCTCCCGTGAGGGCAGAGAAGCAGACCTGGTTCTAATGGTGGACTGAGCTCAGCAGTGAAGAAGCTACAGGGGACAGTTGGTAGGCATCGAGTGAGCTTTGTTTTAATGATTATCCGTACATAGCAGGCCCAGCTCTGAGACAAGAACACGCCTGAGGAGACAGCTTTCTCTCCGGGAGGGGGCACGTACCAGGGGACCCACTGCCCAAGCCCGAGAGAATGGCTCTTGTTGAAGCCCGTGGCCATGCCACAGGACGCTGTCAAAAGTAAAACAGCTGCGCAGCCAGCCGCTCCGTGGCATGGCTGTGTCAGCGTTTAGGCTCGGCGCTCACCACCACAGCCACTCAGTTTCCTCATCTGCACACTGGGAATAATAACACTTTTTTTTCAGCTGTTTCAGGATTAAATGCGCTCTGAAGGGGCTAGTGGATGCTTGATTATGGTTGATCGCTGCCGCTTCCTTCGATGGACTGTTCATTTTGGTTTAAAATGCTTTGCTCGTGTCTGAAATCAGCTGGGTGGGGGGTGGGGTGGGGGGCGGCCATGAGAGCATTTGTAGACCCAGCTGTGCAGAGAGGAGAGGAGGCCAAAGGCAGGGAAGTTAACTCATAGAGCTTCCAGGATTGGAATATTCTGGAATGACTGTGTTCTTTAGATGAACATGGATTCCACTGAGGAGACCAATGACAAGGCCAGAGAGCCATCTGCCACCCCCGCCCAGTGTCCAGCGAGGCTGAGCCCCCGAGACCTGGGTCTGCGCCAACAGAGGAGGCCCCAAGTGGCCAGGGCTGGCGCGAGAGCGTGACGGATTCAGGAACCGTCCTGAGTTAGGGCAGTTACTCCATTTTTATGGACAGCTAATTGCTAAAGGAGCAGCTTGCTCGAAAGACAGAAGCATCCTTTGGATGCCAGCTGTGTAATGAGGGAGTTGCTTGATAAGCACATTTTGGGTTAATGGAAAACAGACCCTTCTGTCACCATGAGCAGCGTCTGCCTGCATTGAGATTAAATTGTGGATATTGCTGACTTAGCCCTACATTTTTGCATCAAAAAGAGAACGGGGAGATGATGTTTGCAGCAATTTGGCTAAGGGCTGTAGCAACCTAATTAGAAATGTTCACTTCTACAAGATCACAAAATTGTATTGTGGCAATCGCTCTCGAAAAATTCAATTCTGAAAGTGCAATAAGCAAAACCTCAAAACCGGTAGATAACTGAACACGTGTTTGGAGGATGAGGGCCGTATGAGAAGCTAGAACACACAACACCAGGTCCCAGGACAGCGAGGACCCGACTTCCTGCCCAGCAGCCTGTCTGCCCTCACATGAACCTGCTGCTTCGGAGGCCCTGGCCTTGCCCCTCCCCTGCCCTGCCCCTCCACCCTCCCTCTCCCCAGAAGAGCCGTTCCTGAACTCCAGTACAGGAGAACCACCTGGAGTGCTTGGCAAAATCCTGAGCTCTCTGAGGCTTCTCTTTATTCATTCCCTTAATATGGGCTTCTTCCCCCTTCATTAGAGAAGCTGTGGGTTTACAGAGCAATCATGCATATAAAACAGGATTCCCATGTTCCACCCCACCTCCAACACCTGCACTGCTGCGGAACATTTGTTACGATTGATGACAGCACATTTTAATAATTGTGCTATTAATTAAAGTCCGTGGTTTAATTTAGGGCTCACTGTGTAGCATAGTTCCGTGAGTTTTGTGTTGTTGTTTTTTAAATTTATATAATCTACCATTTCCTCTTTTAATTAAATTCAGATATATATTTCAGTGCTGTTAACTGCATTCACAATAACGTGCTGCTGTCACCACCACCCAGCACCAAAACATTTCCATTATTCCAAATAAGAACTCTGTACATCTTAAGCCTTAACTTCCCATTCCACACCCGTTCCCTGGTAACTTACACCACTTTACGGTCCACCAGCAATAATTCAGTGTTTCTATTTCTCCACATTCTCTCCAATACTCGTTATTTTCTGGGTTTTTTTTTTAAATAGCAGCCATTCTAATGGATGTGAAATGGTATCACATTGTGGTTTTGATTTGCATTTCCCTGATAGCTAATGATGTTGAGCTTCTTTTCATGTGTTCTTTGGCCATTTGTATGTCTTCTTTGGAGGAATGTCTATTCAAGTCTTTTGCCCATTTTTTAATTGGGTTGTTTGTCTTTTTGTTAAGGTGAAGGATTTAGTTATATATTCTGGATATTAAACCTTTTTTGGATATGTGGTTTCCAAATATTTTCTCCCTCTGTGTAAGTTGTTGTTTTAAACTCATTATAAAGTCCTTTGAGATGCAAAAGGGTTTTTTTGTTGTTGTTTGTTTTTAAATTTTGATGAGGTCCCATTTATCTATTTTTTCTTTGGTTGCTTGTGTTTGGGTGTAAAGTCTATGAAACCATTGCCTAACACAGGTCCTGGAGATGCTTCCCTACATTTTCTTCTAGGAGTTTGACAGTTACAGCTCTTATATTTAGTCTTTGATCCATTTTGAGTTGATTTTTATATATGGTGTGAGGTAGGGGCCCTCCTTTTTTTTTTTGCAAATGGAGATCCAGTTTTCCCAGCACCATTGACTTGACATAGGCTTTTTGAATGTCTATTCTTTGCCAGGCATTATCTTCCCATCAACTTTCAGCATTTTAAGCTCCTTCTAATAAAGGCCTCTGCCTATTTTGTCACTGTAGCCCCTAAAGGGCCCGAGTTGTTGTCTGGCATGAGATGTCCCTGCAGTCACTGTGAGTTAATTCTTCCTCTGTTCCAGTGACTCCCAAACCTGGCTGTGCATCAAAATTAATTTTGGGAACTCTTAAAACACCCCAGTGCTTGAGGCCTACAGACCAATTGAATTAGGATCTGGTGTGAGGCCCAGCCATCTGTGGGCTTTCAAAGTTGCCCAGATGATTCTGATGCACAGCCAAGTTTGAGGCCCACTATGGGTGATCTCTGGTTCTCAAACTTGAGTGTGCAGAAGAGTGGCCTAGAGAGCTGCTTTGTTTGGCATATTCCCAGGCTTCCATGAATGGGCCATACTGTCAGGCAAGAGCAATTTAAGGCATTTAGGCCATTTCTTAAACTTCCCTTGCTGTTGTGCATGAGAGTTTATCAATCTAGGCATGTCCACATGCCCGTCAAGCTCCAGTGGGTATCCTCAGTGGTAGAAACAACATGCTGTCCCTCAGTCCCTTCCATGAGTAATTGGACGCTCCGTCCTTATGTCCTCACTGTAAATACAGTATTCAACTTCACACACTCTGTGGGAAATGCTTACATGCAGGCATTTCCTTCCTTTTCATCTTTGAGGTCCTCAAAGACTTCATTTGTCTCTGAACCTTTAGCTCCCAGTCTGTTCCTTGACAAACAGCAGGTAACTATTAGCACAGCGATGACTGAATGACTCAGCATGCAGTTACCATTGCTACGACCAGCCCACATCTCGGGTCTCATGGAAGACAAACTGCTTCTTAAATCTAAACCCATGCCCTGGCATCCAGCCACGTATCCTGAACCAGGACCTCTGGACCCTGTTTCCCGGCTTATGCCGTCACGGTGGGAAGTGTAGCCCTGGCTTTACCCCTGAGCCTGGCGTCTGGAACCTGACTGCCCAGTGACAGGTTTCACTAACATAAGCTTCTTTCCCATATTTCTAAGCTCCACCTGTGTGTTAGGCAGCTTTGCTGCAGTAGTGGCTTCAAGCACTGCTTTTTATTTCTCCATCACATGACATGGGGGCTGAGTGGCAGTGTGACTCTGCAATGACTCAAAATCCAAAGTGAAGGAGTACCTTAACCTGGGATAAAATGTTCTCTTGGCAGAGGGAGAAAGGGGAATTACAGGAAGAAAAAAAAATAGAATGCTTCATGAAGATTCTGCTCCAAACAAGCATTATGTCAATATACTTACATTCCATTAGTCAAAGCAAATCACTGGCCATGGCTGATCATGAAGCCGGCAAGTCATGATCATGAGGCCCTGGCGAGTCCCACAGTGACAGGCAGGAAGGAACACTCCTTTTATAAGGAGGGGGGCAAATTAGTGGATAATACCATGAGCTGCAACCGGCTTCTGATTTCCAAACACCGAAATCCCTGCTTATTTTCATCTTTTCTGTTAAAGCCACAGGGTCAATCACTCCATGTGTCTATACCTTTCAAATCGGCTTTTGGGACTATTTATGCTTCTACCGGTGGGTGCATCTGTCCTCTTGGCTTCCTTGAACCGTCTTCCTCCGTTTTCTAGTTCCTTCCATTGAGTATCAGGCCAATAGCCAGCCCTGCCCTAAACAGACCGGTAGGTCAAATTCAGCAGCCTGTTCCTGCACAGCCACGGGCACCGCTCTAGGGGGCTAGCACTTGGGATCGGCGAGACCAAGCAAGCCAGGGACCCTCCACTCCCAGGGCTGGCTGCCTCCGCTGGCGCCAAGCCTCACCGCGGCTCAGAGCCCGCTCTGGTTGCCGCCCACGTGCTGGAGTCTCCGTTGATGGCAGCTACTGAGCGCCAGGGGTGCACTCTGTCTGGAGCTGGTGACTCAGTGCGCCGTCCTGCCCTGGCCAGCTCCCAGGCTCTGGGAGGAGCAGTTGGAAGGTTCTAGAGAGGCTGCCCGCCTGCCCCCATGCATTCCCTCTCTGCAGAATGTCTGCAGCCCAGGCCACAAAGCTTACCACCCCAGACGCCCCCGGAGCAATGGGGCCGGAGGGCGGGAAGGGATGGTTGTCTCTTGTCTCTCTGCATAAAGCCCTCGACTGGGCCTCTTGGCCACAAAGTCTAAAGCATTTACTGTCTGGTCCTTTAGAGAGAAAGTCTGCCAAACCTTGCCCTAAATACACGACCTCCTTTAAGAAGGGAACTTCAAGACAGTTTCTGAAATGGTCCAGAAACCTCAGTGTGTTTGAATCCTCTGCCTAGGATGACTGCCACGAACAAGGGGGACAGCGGTTCCCCAGAGCTGCTGGCTTCCTTTCCACGTTCAGCGTGTCCCAGCAGAGGAGCTCCTGGCCGTGGATTCTGCTTCTCTGTTTTTCCAAGTACTGATTGAGGCCATGGGGTTGGGAAATGAAACAAAAGAGGCTTTATTTGTGGTTATTAACATTTGCCAAGAGCTGTTTTCCCTCCACCCCTGCAGGGCTGACAGAGCAGCTCACCAGGGCTGCGTCACCATGACTGCCAAAGCCAACGTGGCCCCAGCTGGCCCAGGAGCGCACCTGCCAGAAACGGCATGAATCGTGCCGTAAAGCGCACAGCTGGGGGTCAGAAGACCTTGGCGGAAGCCTTTCTCTGCCACAGGCTGGCTGTCTTATGCAAGTTTCCCTTCTCACCTGAGCCATAGTTTCCTTATCTATGAGATGGGGATAGCAATAACCCCTGCCTTGCTGAAGTGTGGGGTGCAACGATGGCTCAAAGCTTATCTAGCAATCTGGCAACTTTCGTATCATGGGTAAATATGATAAAAACTGGTTAGTAGTCGTAGTGCCACTGAGAATATTATAGTGGTGACAGATAACATCTTGGTATTACAGAGGCACTTACCAAGAATATTAATGTTTTGAAGAAGGATATAAATAAAAGATATAAAATTCTGACCTTGCATAAAGGTAGTTATTTTGAGATTTTGAAAAACTGTGCAAACTGTCTCAGCAGAGTCAGCACAATTGACTCCTACCAGGTGGAAAAGCTTCCATATCCAGCGTCTTTCACCTCTTCAAAGTGGCAAAAATATTGGGAAAATTCAACTATTTGTGTAGAGACATAGCTACGTGGTGGAAAAGCCAAAGGTTCACCTGGACCCGTTACAGCCTCTGGATTTTGGGTGCTGGGGCTCCTTGTTTGGGGCCTGCATGCTGGGCTGGGGGGACTCTGGCTCAGGAGCCAGGGGGGCCTCTTTAAGCTTGTCTGCCACTAACTGTGCCCACGGCGAGCCGTTCTTCCCCAAGCTGTTTTTAGGTCTTCCCTTTCCACTCTCCATCTTCCACCCCTAAGTGTCTGAGAGTCAGCACCAGGAGGAAGTCGTACAAACCTTCTGCCTTGACTGCAGGATGGATTATCTGCCTGACCTGCCCGTCTCCCACCCTGGGGAGTCTAGATGGCAAGCCTCACCTGCCTTTCCTTCTTTCAAAGCCCAGACCCAGGCCTGAGCCCCCAGCCCTGCTTCTTCTTCAGGGGGCTGCCCCAGCCTCTTGAGCCCCTGTGTCAAAGGGGACCCCCAACCTCAAGCTCCTATTCTCGCCCCCTCTGTCTACTTCCAAGGACGACCCAAAAGCCTTTCAAGACTCATCCGTATGCCGGAGAGGCGCTCATTATGCGGCTGGTCACGGGACTTGAAGTAAGAAACCCAGCGAGCAGTGCTGGGGCTTCTCTGGCACTCAGCAAGCGTGTGTGGATGGACTGACAGAAAGTAGAAGAATGATTAACTGAGGAAGCGTGTGAAATTGTGAGAGTCACTGGAGTTCTCTGTCGCCTCAACTACTCTCTGACACGTGCTGTATCGCCCCCACCCACCCCGGCATGGGAATAACCAGCCTGGATCAGTCTCCTTTCCCGCTGCAACAAATTAGCACAAACCTGGTGGCTTAACAGCACGGACGTGGCCTCAGCTGGGTTGGAACGCCGCTTACCTTGCTGTCTCCGTTTGGGGGGCAGCCGTTTGCAGTTTTGCCTGACCCTTCCCTGTTGGAGCTGGGAGTGGACAAGCCGCAAAGGTTATTTGGGCAATTTAACCCAAAACATGGATATCAGACCAAATCATACCATTTATATCAACAATATGAATGACAAAATTAAAAAAGAAGAAGCGAAGTGATCCCTGTGAGCCCTGTTTTCCCAGCTTTGAAGGCTGTAAAGATGAGGGCAGGCTTTCGCTCTGTTTAAAGAGCTGGGCTCATCCTCAAATGCCTTGAGGCAGTCACAAGGATTTCCATTTTATGGTAAACCCAGGCGAATCCAGTATGCGAAAACAGATTCTGATATAAAATCTAAAATGCATGGCACATTTGCTGGCAAAGAAAAGAAAAAGGAAAAGAAAGAAGCCAAAACTGTGGAACAGACTGCAACAACTGCAGACAAAAGGCCAGGTCTGGGAACACCAAACTCAGCTAATATCCGAGGAAAATCACACCAAACCCTCAGGTTCCTGATCATCTTCAAAACTGCATTTTATTCCTTAACAATTTACCAGAAGAAGCTAATGCGTGGCGTTACCGTGCTGTTTAATCAGTCCCCTGGTTCCAGAAAAGTCCGTTTGGTGCCTGGAAGACGTGGCATTGCTTCTGTTGGATTTGAACGGAGCTGCCAGGGACGCTTTACAAGGATTTAGGATCACACCATCCCATGCTGTGAGATCACCTGTGCCAAGAAATAGCATTTGCGACAGTTTCCTTTAAGGACTTGGTCTTATTTATAGTGTTTGTTTTGATAATAGTTGGGGATGGGGCATAATGAAAGCCGAGTTTTTGTGAAGGACTTAAAAAATTATCTGGTTTTCTTTAGCTGTACGGAGCTGTGAACTACAAAGGCCTAAATTTTGTACAATAAACTTTTATTTGTATTAAAATAAATAAATAAACAGCATAAACGTGTCCTCTCGCAGTTCTGGAGATTAAAAGTCTGAAACCAAGGTGTGGCCCCGTCTGCATTTCCTCTGGAAGCTTCTGAAAATAACTCCCAAGGCTTTTCAGCTTCTGAGGCCCCTGCCTGCCTGGGCGCCTTCCCCGCACGCCCACCACGAGTCCATTGCCACGTAGCCTCTTCTGGCTTTGGCCCTCCTGCCCTCTTGCCAGGGCCCTGTGATTAGGCTGGACCCACCTGGGTAATCCAGGAGAATCCTCCCATCTCAGGTCCGGCGTTTGACCACCTCTGCACAGCCCTTATCCCACGAAAAGGAGATCCATTCCCCGGTTCTGGGGAGTCAGGCGTTACTCTGCCAGCCACAGTCCCTACCCCGCTAGAGCGTTGTGACATAAGGGGTAATGGAAACAGACTTTTACTTTCGTGCCCATAACCAAGATGGATAAAAGGCAATGTGCCATTGTCTTTCCCCAGCTCACCTCTCTCTCCCCGTGACAGGGGCGCCAGCTCCTCTTTGCCCCGGGACAGGGCGCAGCCTCGCCCACCCCCAGCTCCTGATCTCAGCCTTAACCCTTGCCACTGGCACTCTGCTGGTCGTGACCCAGCAGTCCTCTCGGAGCCCGGGATGCATGCGACGGGAGGAGGGCATGATCCGTTTAACGGGGAGCGCTGAGCTCCGGGGTCCCCGGGCGCCTTCCAGCCCCTCAGGGCCCGATTCTCTTCTCAGGCTCCTTATTTGTCACACATCCAGGACCCCCCACTCTCCCGCTGAAAGGGTTCCGATGGGACAACGGGTCTCCTGCACATATTCCTGAGGGACGCTCCCATTTATTCCCGTTGTTTGGAAACCTCACGTGGCTATTCATGGGGCTGTAAGGGTCCCAGGCTGTGGTTTTCATGAATTCTCAAGAGATCATTTTGAGTTTTATAATTACATATATCAACATCATATGAAGATGCTTAATATTAGCTGGCAAAATTCACATCACTTTAGTAGTTACATGAACTGCAATATACCAAAACATTTTAAAGATTGTGCTGAATTCACAATTTTTCAAGAGAAAACTGAATAAATGCTCTCTTTCTCTATTGAAAGTGATAATGACAGCAATGATGATTACGAAATAGGAGTAGAAGTAATAGTAATAATAATAACAATTGCCACTCATAAAACTCTGATTTGTTGCCGGTACTACCCCAAATAGTTTAATATATTTCTATTGCAAAGAAACTGGGTCTCAGGTCGAGATCTTGCAAAATTACAAAGTTGTTAAATGCCAGAAGCAGGATTTTAACTCACAGGCTTCACTTTGACTAGCTCTTTCAGTCTCTCTCCCTAATAAAACTAAATGTTTGTAAACTGATTTTTTTTCAAAATTGTTTTAAGATGCATCCCTTTCAATTTCAACACAGTTTTCATCAGTGAACAAAGCAAAAAACAGTTATCTTTTAGTTTTATGATCAAGAAAGGAGACGGAAGAAGTTAACTTTTAATTTAGCACCTACTACGTGAAAAATCAATGAATTTTCATAGATTTTGTCATTTAAAACTCACAGCTAATATCTCATAAAGTCAGTATTTTGACTTTCACTTTTCCGGAGAAAACTCAGGCTCTGATTTTTAGTCCTCAGAAGGTACTAGAGGCCGTTCCCTTAATGATAAAGTGAACAGAGGGAGGCCCCTGTGCTGCTGGCGGGCAGGGCAGGGAACTATTTCAACAGCGAGGGCACTAAACCTCGAGCTGGGAGAATCCCGGAGGAACCTGAGGTTGTCTCCTCATACCCTGCCGGAGCCCATTTCCTAACCCTAAAGCAGGAGCACCATCAGATGCCCTGCTTGCCTTCCAGAGCCCTCCTGAGTCTCCCCGTCCCCCGCTCCCCTTTCTGTGATGCCTGCTGAGCCTGTAACATATCACTCTGTAATCCATGCCTAATCAGAGCACCACTCTCCTTGAACTTCCCAGCCACTGACTTATGTCTGCTATGGACTGTTAATTAATAACTTCCTTCCTGTCAACCTCCTGCAAAGTGTTAAGAAGAAGGTGGAGCAGCCATGTGACTGGCAGCATCTCTAGGCAAGCTGGAGAGGTGGCTGTGCCGGCAGCAGCCAGGGTCTGTGAGCTGATTACCTGCTGACCTCACAAGAAGGCTCGCGCGGATTCTAGCCTGGGGCCAACCTCTCTTCCTGCGAAGCCCGGCAGCTTGTGATATATGTAAGACACATCTGAACCTACCTCACGAGGGATATGCCACAGTTCTCCTGTTTGCTTTCGTCTAGCTAAAGAAACTTGGAAAGATATTTAAGCTTTTGCCTCATTGTTAAGGGATCAGGCACTTTCCCTGTAAAATTATTTATGCTTCTCATGTTAATGA
>JAQZBX010020078.1:16015-33395 GCA_029593785.1 Cabassous unicinctus
AAAACAAGGTCTTTAAACCATCTTATCTTCCTCACTGGCTAATGATGCTTATGAAATTAAATTAAATAATATACCCAAAAGTGTTTTGTAAACTTTAAAATACTATGCAAATATAAGAGATGTTTATGAATAAAGACCTCAGCATACCTTAGGACTGGTTTTGGGAAACCAAATCTTGATCCCCTTTCTTTGCCAGGAAAATATTTCTGGATCTCAGAACTCATATCCACTTTTTAAAAAATAGCTTGTAGAAAGTGAAACTAATGAAACTAAGGTCCCTTCTGGTTCTAACATTAGATGATTCTAAGTAGGTTGGACATTTCATCCAAGATATTTTAAGGAAATAAAGCAATTTCCTATTAAAGAACTTTTCAAAAGGGAACACTTTGAACCTTCCTTATGAGTCATTTCGCAGTTGGGGGACACCGTCTAATTTTATTTTCAACCATCACCAATCAATCACTGAAGGAATGGAAATATCCTGAGTAAGAACTCTTAAAAAGCCTCAACAATTCAGCCTAACAGAAAAATGTCTATGGTTTAAGGAAATCACTCATGTCCATAAACTTTGGATATTCAAATTGTCCACGGAGTTAAGAGGAAAACGTATCTGAGTAACTTGCCTGAAACTTGCAAATATAGAGTATTATGACTATTTACTTTAAGTGGTCAGTATCCATCCTGGTTATAGTAGGACTGGCCTCATCCTTCTCCTAAGGCAACTTTAAAGAAGCCCTAGGGCTCCCAAGAAAGCATTTTAAGTCCCCTGGTCAAAAACACCCACCCTAATTTTATAGACCCAGATTTTTTTTGTAATTCCTTTGTTTTCACCAACCCATTGTATGGCATTTGTCGTAGAAAATTGGCAGACTAAGACTCAGTGAGGCTCTGTATTTGGTGTACTCAGAGCTACGCTTTACTACCTATAAATAAGAGCCCTTGGCGCAGTGCAGTGAAACAAACCTTGGGTGCATGTCTAGACTCAACCCTTGTTATCTGTAGACATTAAGCAAGTTATTTTACCTCCAGGCGCCTCAGTTTCCCTACTGTTAAGACAAACAAGGTAACACCTATTGAAATGAAATAGACATCTGTGTTAGAAAGGTCACTCAGCAATTTGGTGAAAGAAACAAAATTAGATGCAGAGCTCCAATTCTGGAGCGTTTTTTCCTGCATAGCATCTTTAATGGGAAACCACATTTCTGGAAGATTCATATTCTCCATGCATCAGAAACTGAAAAGTGATAAAAGCTCAGCATCTTAGCATATGCTGAGCTGTGCTTCCTGAATAATGTGACTTCATATTAAAAATGCTTTGATGATATTTCCTCTGTTTATATGAATTTGGGAGTAACTATACATTGTAATTAGTTGATTGATAGGTCACTTGGGTTCACAGCAGAATTGCCTTCCTGGGCACTGGGCAGCCCGCATTCGGGAGACTTGGACGTGGCTGCTCACCAGCTGTGAGATCTTGAATGAATCAGAAACTCTCCCATGTCCAGATCCCGTATCTCTTTGCCTATGCTTGGAAGTGAAGATGTGAATATTAGAGGAAGCCACAGAATGCTCTAGTAGTGCCCTTATTCATGGAGTTCCTACTCATGTGTGGCAGTTTGATATTGTTTACGAATTCCAAAAATAGATATTGGATTATGTTTGTAAACTGGTCTGTCCCTCTGGACATATTAGATTATATCGGATTCAGAGATTTCACTTTTACTTGATTAAATAATGATTAAGGCTTTGATTGGGCCATGTCAGTAGGAGTTGCATCCCCCCCCCCCACCCCCTTGGTGGGCAGGGACACACAGAGTAACCGCACTGCAGAGAAGGGAGTTTGGATGCTGAGTTTTGAGCTGGAGCCCAGGATGTGAACACACAGGAGAAGAACACAGACAAATAGAGATGGCTCCTTAGATGCTGCAGAAGCCCTGGGGAGAGAGACAGAGCCTTTCACCTGATAGTCTACAGCTGGCCTTGTGGAGGGAGCACAGCAGCTGAGCCCAGAGAGAAACAGAGCCCCAGGAAGAGAGGAACCCAGGAAGCCTGGACTCTTGGCAGATGTCAAATGTGTGGCAATAGGCCATGGTGAGGGAAGTAACTTATGCTTTATGGCCTGGTAACTGTAAGCTTCTACCCCAAATAAATACCTTTTATAAAAGCCAACCGGTTTCTGCTATTTTGCATCAGCACCCCTTTGGCTGACTAATACACCACATTTTTCAAATCCTGTAATAACTAGGTTGACACAAGTTACCTCGTCCTCAAGAGTCCTTGGGAGACCACTTCAGACCAAGCTCAGTCTCTGAGCTCTTTGATACTTCAGGAACTAGCTGTAGTGCAACGACAACTTCCACTCAAGCTGTCCCCGTCTTTTCCAGACTGTCACACATGGGAACAGAGGGGCCTGCATGCTGCCAAGGCACAGCAACCCAGTTACAAGCAAGGGAACCTTTGTCGGGTTGGGTAGGGGGAAGACGGGTTTCGACACCATTTTTAGGAAGAAAAGTCTACCAAATAACCTGCATTTATTTTAAAAGGGTCAACTTTTTTTCTTCAATTGTTATGGAGAAAAGATATCATTTCCTAACTCTTTCCAGCTGTAATCATTTCAGCCAAAAGCAAAGCAACTTGACATTCCATTTAGTTTAGGGAAACTTTCTAAGAGATAATGCATAAATCCATTTTAACATTAGAAATATTGGAAAGTTCCAGAAGACCTGCAATATCATCATTAAGGAGCTTCGAGTATTCCTGCTAAAAATTACCTATGCTCCCCTAGAGTTGAGAAATTTAAAATATCCCTTCATATTCAAAAGAAGGACCTAAGTAGATAATTGGACTATATTCGAAATAGAAAGATAAATATCAGAAAGAAACTGGGATATCAAGTTTTTTTCATTTTTAATTAGACTACACACCTCCAGGTGAAACACATTTTCTTGGTTACATATTTGTAGGAGTGTTAATGCATTCTTAGCTTGTGATGAGTCAAGAGTATATAATGCTGAAATTCTCTCCAGTGAAACTTGAAAACTTTGAGAACCCTGTGGTTTGAGCAGTCTTCTTTTAGAACTCCTGCCTCTAACCATATGGGTGGCTGAGAAATATGTATTTTAGGAAGATAATGCATTCCATACAAGCATTGTGATTCTGGTAAAAAGAAGTAACTAGCTCTGCAGACTCACAAGTGGATAGTACCTGCTAGTCCTGGAAGGTAGTTCTGAGGAGATGGGTCTGAGTGTGCAGGCATCCCTCAGCCTCTTCAGGACTCAGTTTCTGAATCTGTCAAGTGAAGAGATTGAAATAGATTCATTCTGGAGCTGTAGGGAAATGCTAACTTCCTGCCCAGGTCTAGCATTCCAAGAGTCACAGGTCTATGTGATATCATCCAGATTAGGTTTTTTCTGATGTCACATCTCCTGCCTCCTGAAGCTGAAGATTCTTTGACAAACAAATATCATCAGTTCTACACACTCTGTTTCAATGGACTTATTCCATATATTTATTTATTCATTCCTTCAATTGATTATTCAAATATTTGTGCCAAGCACACAGCCCGAAACTACGGATAGAGAAATTATAAAGACACAGCATCTGCCTTCAAATAATTCAGGACTAGTGGTTAGAATCTCAATTAAATGGTAATTGCAATTTAATATGGCGAGAGTTGTGCCAGAGAAGCATGGTGCAGTGGAAGCGGGCTGGGGGTCAGGACAGAACTCCCTGGAACAAAGTGGCTCTGGGATGGCAGAGGCAAGCCAGCTAGACCAAGAAGGGACATGGTGTCGTGGGCACTGCCATGCAGATACTCGAGGACTTGGAGAGCTTAGCAAAACTGAGGGACAAACGGCATGACAGGCAGGGCCGGTAAGTCGGCTAAATGCACAAAGCCAAGGAATCAGACAAGGCGTAATCATGAGAGAGGCCTCAGGAGCTTGACAACGGATTTGGATTTCAACCTAAATGTCATGAGAAGTCACTGGAGGATTTAAGTGGTGGGCTCACATCATCTGATTTGCATTTGGGAAAGATCACTCGGGCTACAGAAGAAATGTGATAGACGGATGGAAGGAGGAGAGGAAAGAGAGAGACTGGCAGCAGAGAAATTGTTTAGGAGGCTTTTGCTGAAATCCAAGCAGAGGTCCGATCAGAAAAAGAGCTGAAAATAAGACCTAGAAGAAATTTGAGAGAGATGATGGAAAATTGGTGGGTAGGACAGAAGGACACAAAGGGGTGAATGTTATAGTTAAACTCTCTGGATCTAGAAACCAGCCTCAAATCACCTTATAAATGAGAGCAAATATAATTGACCACATGTTAAGCCAGAATATATCCACAGCTGCACTTTGCTTCTTTCCTGGTAGACACTCTACTGAGGTTTTAATAATTGGAAAAAAGCAGCAGGACAAAAATCCTTTACCAACAAAAATATCCCCAAACCCCATTAGATGGTGTGTAATGAAATGTTACAAATGGAGGATTACAAGGGAAAAATATAAATGGCCATAAATCCAGGGGGAATCAACTCTTCTTTCCAGATTATATCCAAGTTTAATAAAGAAAGTTAATAAGCTCATGCATTCCTGCCAGCTTTAGATACGGTCACTGCCGATCAATAGCATTTATTTCTAGAGAGAAAGAGGGTCTAGGGAGGGATGTCAGAGCAGCATGTTGATGCTAAAGCTTGTGAGTAATGACACAGTGTGGTGGGTAATGAAGATTTGATAGAGGACACAGCCCAGCAAGCCTGTCTTTGGCTCAGAATATCAAACTGTGTGCCTCTCCCCCAGATCCCATTAACACTTGTTATTCTACAACTGGGTTTCAGGCTTCCCGTCATCTCAAAGGAAAACAAAAAAGAGAAAGCTGTTAATTTTTCCCTTTTTTTATGAATCTAAATAAAACGCAAAGCTTTGATTTTGGAAATGAAACTTTTGGTGCAGAGGCAAACTTCACCTTGACAGGAGGATGAACTTAGAGATAATCTGAGCTGTCCAGCAGTGGAGCAGGGTGTTTGGGGCTGGGGGCTGGAGGTGGTCTGTGATTTTCTTATGCATGAAAATGTGTGAGATGAAAGTAGATGGTGATCCCTTGGGAACAGTGGTAAGAGGATTCCTGTGTTGGGTCAAGGGCTGGCTAAATCAAGTCTGTGAATCCCCAAATCTCTCCCTTCCTTCCCCCCCTTCCCCTCTTCCTCAGTGCCCCCTCTCGTTCTCTCTGTTAAATATGTACTCTTTGACTTCAGAAGATTATTTAAACATAGCTTACAGAAATATTTACTGTAAAATAAAATAGTAATAAAAGAAACAAGGAAATGGAGCCAAAGTAAAATCAGGAAAATAGGAAATAAGATGATAACATAGGGTTAATATCCAAAATGCAAACAATAAAATGCTTTGCTTAGTGCTTCCTAGTGACCAAAGCAAGTTGATTCCAAGATTATAGATGACCAAATTAAAGGGAGAAATGTGAACATTATGACAAAATTCAGTCTTACTGTGAAAAGAATAAACCAGTTACTCAGAAGAACTGGTTCTGACTTGTGAAATTCCTCTTAGTAGTTCTCATAAAGACCAGATTCTGTGGGTCACATCCTCAGAATATTCTGATGATTGTTATTATAATAATGACTGAATGATGTAAGAGTCTAAATTAATTTCATCTTGTCAGGATAGATTTAATTAACTCCTAAAGACAGGTTCATACTTGAGCCATCTTTGTATCCTAGCTGAGGCCCAACACATATCTGGCTCAGAGCGGTGTTTTTGTACATGTAGTTTCTTGGATAAATGAATGAATGCATGATGAATGAATGAATGTGTAAATAAATATTCATGATGGATCTAGTTTTCCTGTTCCTGTGGGCAATACCTCCTCCTACCCCTGTTATCAGGAAGTATTTCTTGGATTTTTTAATCAAAAGTCACCATTGCTTTTTATTATATTTTATTATTTTTATATTACAGTGCGAGGGCAGTAGTCTGAATTATCACCAAACTGAAATACTTGGGAACTACTACTCTATCAAATACTATCTTGCAAATGGAGATGACATCCATTTTTCTTCAGACCTGGCCCTAACTGAGCTGAGATGTCAACCCCCTGCACAAGCATTTTAGAAGAGAAATAGAAGAATAACGAGAGAACCATTCTGAAGAAAATGCTAAGTATAAAACATCTGAATTCAAGTCCCAGTATTACCATATACCACTTTTGTACCTGTTTTAGTCACCTAACGGGGTGCTGATGCAAAATACCAGAAATTGGTTGGCTTTTATAAGGAGTATTTATTTGGGGTATAAGCTTACAGTTACCAGGTCATAAACAGTAAGTTACTCCCGTCACCAAAGTCTGTTGCCACGGCTTGGAGCAAGATGGCTGCCAACATCTGCAAGGGTTCAGGCTTCCTCTTCCTCTTAAGGCTCCGTGGTCCCAGGCTTCTTCCAATCTTAGCTGTAGGCTGGGATAAGTCTCGTCTATCTCCCGGGGCTCGTTTCTCTCTGGGCTCAACTGCTCTGCTCTCTCCACAAGGTCATCTGTAGACTTTCAGGCTCTCTCTCTCTTCCCAGGGTCTCTGCCATGTCTATGGAGCGGTCTCTATTTCTTTGTGTTCTTCTCCTGTGTGTTCACTTCCCGGGGCTCCAGCATCAACACTTCAACTCTCTCCTCTGCTGTGTGCTTTTCTCTGTAAGTCTCCACCCACCAAACGGGTGGAGATTCAACGTCCCACTGATGTGGCCCAATCATAGCCCTAATCATATTTCATCCAAATAAATATGAAAAGTGAAACCTCTGAATTTAATACAATCTAACATGCCCAGAGGAACAGACCAGTTTACAAACACAATCCAATATCTATTTTTGGAATTCATAAACGATACCAAACTGCTACCATACCTTTGAGTAAGAAACTTAATCTGAGTCTCAGTGTCCTTATCTCTATGAAGAAAATGTCAATACTTCTTCACAGTCTTGTTTTGAGACCTAAATGAGATAACATGAACAAAAGTATTTTGCAAATTGTTATGCTTCACACACTGGTAAATAATTATTACTTCCCTGGTTTTATGAGGAACAAAAGCAACTGGGAAAAAAAAGCCATTGGAATTTTCATAATCAAACTAACAATTGGATCTCAATGGGCACAGTGCTGTTGAATTATAGGAACATTCCATATGTCTCTTGGGGTGCAGTGGAAAGATAAAATGGTGGGGAAAAAAAAACAAGGGGTTTCTTACTTTTATTCTACCTTTCTGATGATTTTAGAGGAAAAAAAGTAGTATCTTCTAGGGATACATAATCACTGAAGAAAATAGATATTAAAAATTCAGTAGGAATTCTGTTTCCAGATCTTGGTACAATATTTTGTATTGCAAAGGCTAGAGCACAAATGTCCTTTAGGAAGAATAAATTATCTAGTGCAATAGGGTGTTGAAGCTTTATTGCTAATGGTCAGGAAAACTGTTCTTATACAAAGAGAGAGAAACCTGAAATAGCCGGAACTTTCGGTCAACCAGAAGTTATTTTTTTTCTGCGCTATATCCATGAAAAGACATGAATAGTTAAAGGTAAGTTCCCAGCTCACAGCTTCAGTCTCAGGCCAGCCTCGCTCGGGGTCCTGCATTACTTGGGGTCCAGAAGCAATGGCCTGACCGTTATGACGCATCCTTGATGACTGCAGTCAGTTCTCTCTCTCGTCTCTGAAGCATTTGGTGCTTTTTTTCTCTCTTCAAAGATTTATATTGAATTCTGTCTTGTTTTTATGTATTTGTAAGTTTTATTTGATAATTGACTCAACAAACTTTTACTAAGCACCTTCTATTGTAGTCTAGGCACTGGGCCTGGGTATACAGAAATACCTGGGTATGAAGTGACGGAGCCCAGGAGAAGAAAGATAAAGCCATCAACGCATTTGTTCACTCAGCATTGTGAGTGCATTGATGGATGGAGAGGTAATGGCCGAGGAACCAGGTCGGTTCTCCTGTGAGGATGAGGGATGAGGAAATGTTATGCAGAAGAGGCGACAGATGAGCTACACGAGAGTGTCTTGAGAGGGGAGTATTAGCCAAGGCATGCTACCAACAGTCAAAAACTGCAAGAATTGGATCAGATTGATGGAAGAGAGGAAGCTGGCAATAGAGCAGGGGCCTATGACGGAGCCTCTGTAAGTCATGCTCAGGATTGGAGCAGTGAGACCTCTGAGTGATGGGACTGGTGTTTGGGACAGGCTGACCTAGGCCAACTGGATTAGAGAGGGAGAAGAATGGTGTGTATGAGGAGAGAGAAGACGAGAGGAGAGGAGAGACAGAGACACAGACACGAGGTGGTATCATAATAAGGAGAGCAAGGTGGCCACACCTGTCCAAGAGAATTGGTGAAGAAATGGAATCGGCAGGGCTTGGTGACTGACTGGATTGGCTGAAGGGTTGGGTAAGAGAGAGGAGGATGGTGGGACGACCCCTAATCTCTGGGGAGGTGTTGGACCAGTTCTGGATGCTGTTCACCAGAGACGGGAATGCAGGGGAAGAGCAGACCCGAGGGGAGGTGTGAGCAGGCATTGAAAGGCAACTGCCTCCTAGGCACCTGGATATTCAGGTCTGGAGCTCAGAGGGGTCTGGGCTGAGGACACAGATTCGAGAATCACCAGTCTTTGCCTGAATTTCAAGCTAGTAGCAAAGTGAATCAGGAGGATGAGGAGGGAAATGAAGGCCAAGCAGAACCTTAGGGACCAGCATATAACATATCAATATAGAAAGAGGACCCTGCAAAGGAGCCTACACACAATGTTGGAAGAGGAGGACAACTAGATGTGCAGGATTGGAAGGAATGGATCGAGACGTGTAGCCAGCGGTGTGGAGCCCTTAGAGAGGTCGGGAGGATAAAAACTGACTAAAAAGCCACGGGTGACATTTTTATAAAGGTGTTTCAGTGGAGGCAAAGACAAATTGCAGATGAGGAAAAACGGAATGGAAGTTCAAGAAATGGAGCAAAGGTTTAGTGGAGCAGCATGCATATAAAGGGGGGAGAAGGACCGGCGTGGAATGTCGGAGAGAACAGGTTAATTGAAGGGTCTCTGAGCTAAGAGAGGTGCGTGATGGTTCACAGTTCTCAAGAAAGGGGCCACCGTAAGGCGGTTAAGCATAAAGAAGGCAACAATGTCCCAGAGGAATGTCCAGTCTAAAAGTGGGAGCTGTAGCCTTGAAAACGGTCCTGGTCTTACGCCTACAATTAGACTGTAAGGTCTTTGGAAACAGAGTCATTCAAATCTCTATACATTCCGTTACTGGAACATTCCCCGGCCCATGGTAGGTATTCAGAAAATATTTATTGCATTTCATGAGAATTATAATAAAAATATGACCCTAAGATAGTGAAATCAACAAAGATGTATTTATTTTATGCTGCTGTTACTTTAATAGATAGGGTAGGGATGTATACCTGCAATTTAAAAGCCCCCATTCTCATATCAGTGTCTTCAGTGGCAGCTTTTGTATAACTGCAGTAACCATAGCAACTCTGTAATTTTAAGGTTCCTCCACAGATAAAATTGCATCATTGGCCATGTAGTTGGACCTTCTTGGGGAGAAATCCCACCTGCATGAAAGCTGTCTATTTGGGTAGAAGGACTTGTAACTAGCACATCCCCATCGAATCCTGCAAAGTCATTTGACCTTGGGAACAGAGCTGCCCTTTTATTTAATTTGAATAGTTGGAGAGGAATAATATCTGTCTCTCTGTTGGCATGTTGCAAAGTGAAATGGGGATGCTTGCAGGAAAGGGAACATAAGAAGCTGATGTATCATTAGCAGTGCTTTTATCAGTGTTCCCTATTCTTTGCCCATGCATCAGCAAATTACTGGGTTAGCTACTTGGGTGCGTACGATGGCTCATTTACTCTCCCAGGAAGCAGTGGCACCTAGGGCAGGAATCTCTATGGAAATGTGACTTCAGAGACTGAGATGAAGTGGGTGGTATGCAAATTCAGAAATCCTGCAAGCAAGTTACCTGGGAGAACAAAGACGATAACTAAGAAGTCAAGGGATGGCACCTGGACTTTTAGTGACGTCAGCACTTTGCAGAAATACCAAGTGTAAGGAAGTTTCTTTTCCTACACGAGGCACAATTTAGAGAGTGGGAACCGGGAGTTTGTCATTCAGCATTTGTTTGGCATTAGCCACCCATGTGACCTTGATCAAAGTCCCCTCTCTTTTACTGGCCTATACAGTGAAAGAAATGGTCTAGAATAAAGACATGTAAAGAGTTTATAACTCCTTTTTATTTCAATTTATCAGCCTCCATTTATAGCATGCTATTTAATGTAGATAAGTAATAACCCTATAATGTAAACCTGCAACATTTCCTCAGGACTCATACACCACGATGCGATGCCATCTGACCGCTACTTATAAAGCAATCATCTTAGCATATCATAACACATTGTTCATGAGCTACATCCTGTCTAGCTTCCTTTCTTCATTGCCCACCATGCCTCCCTGTCCTTATAATTTTGACCCAGTTATACCAAATTGCCTAGTTGGTTGAACACACTAAATTGCCCCATCATCTGCGCCCCTGCCTTAAATGTGGACTCTATAAGCGGAAAAATCTGCTCTGTAGTCTACTTCGTTTAAAGTCACACATCCCCCTCCTACTGCACGTGTGACTGGCCAGGTTACTAACCTTCTCTGTGTCTGAGTTTGTTCCCCTGAAAATGTGATAATAATAGCTTATACTTCACAGTGTTTTAGTCAATTTTGTTTCAAAATAAACACCAAAGTCTCGGTAGCTTATGACCACAAAAGTTCATGTCTTGCTGACACCATGTGTTGGCATCTGCGGGTCAGTTGCAGCTTTGCTTGGCTCTGCTGGGTTCTGTGTGGCGCTGCCTCACACCATCCCATCCCAGCATCCAGGCTTCAGGAGCAGACGCAATGTGGGAGGGGTCTGCGCTCACTGTGGAGGGCAGGAGCAGGGGGCCAGCCAAGCCATGCCATTGCTTTTAAAGATCTTGCTTGGACGGGCAAGGTGGGCATCTACATTGCATCTAGTGCAAGCCACGTGGCCAAGCCTGAAGTCAGCACTTCCTGAAAAGGTGGAGAAAGTACACAGCATGGGACACGGTGGTCAGTTCCCCTCCAGGGAAGATAAGAAGTAAATGTGAACAATAATGTATCTACCACAGAGGCCTTGCAAGGATAACATAACACCTTATCTCATGGTAGGTGCTAAATTATTATGTTAGCCAAACCCTGATCAGATTCTATTGCTTCTCAGCAGTCTACTTTGATCCTTCCCCAGCCATCCCAAACCCCGAAAATGCTCAATCATGAAACTAAAGGTTTTCACTATACACACCTGGCTTTGTAATTCTTTTTTTTTTTTCCATGTTTTATTTCACTTCCATGATTGAGGAACTCTGCCATCTTTCAGTAATAATCCACATTCATTGAATGACTCCTACCGTGGGGAATAAGAGAAGAGGCTCAGTCTTCAAAAGACCTCTGAGTCTAGTGGTAGGAATAACAAGCACATGGATATTCCAAACATAATATCATGAAGAGGAACCTGCCAACAAATCATGATCTAATTTGAATGGGTCACATTTTCTCTGTGCTGAACTGATTCAACTTTTGTTTCTTTCTTTAAGACCATTTATACCTTGTATTCTTTGTACAAATAAACAGCAATTTAAATACTCTCTGATGTCAAAAACGGGCAAGAGAATCTCTCAGGACTGAAGTCCGGAAGTAGAAAACCCAAATGCGAGCAAGAAGCAGTATAAAAATTCAAAGTCCGCTTTGGAAGGCTGGTGCCAGCTCAGTGCTGCAGGCACCTGTGGACAGGCAAGCAGGGATGGGGGTGGACAGCTTCAGCAATGCGGCAGAGGGGTCAGCAGGAAGCCCTCTCTTGAAAGACTTCAAGGCTGTATAACAGGAAGAAATGCAAAAAGCATTCAAACTTAGTCCTCGCAAAGCTTTATGAGTTAATAGGTGGGTCGTTCCATGAGGAGAGTGAGGCTAAAGGCAGATACCCAGCCCACTTCACTCAGCTAAAAAGTGGCGAAGCCTAAATGTGCACACAGCCACGTGACTTCAGAGCCGGTGCTTTTCTTCACTTCCTGCCTCCAAGAATCACAGCTTGAAAGGCTCTACTTGAGCAGAAAACACACTGGCACTGAATGAGGTCCCGGAAAACACCCAAGCTGGTTCGAACGCTGTCACCTGCACACAGTGGATCTTTTAAAAGATTGCCCCCCACCCTGGACTTCAGGTCCCCCATCTCTCAAGCGAGGAGATTAGACCAGACCCAGGTTTTCAGCATTTTCCCACCCTGAAAGAGCTGATAAACGTGGCTGCGATTCTCAGAAGAGCTGGCGATACGAGGCTGCATGCCTCGCACAGGCTGGGGAGTTTAAGATGTCATGTTTCTTAATTTTTTTTTTAGTTTTAAGCCTCTCAGAGTGGCCTGCTGTTCGGGAATCTCTGGCTAAAATTGATCTAAGGCCTGTTCAGCTCTAATATTCTATGACTCCTGTCATTTTTTTTTCTTCTGAATGGTAAAACCTTAAGGAAATTATGGATGACATCATTTGAATTCTTTCCCCAAGCGCTGATGACTCCACAGTTATGCTCGTTTCAGCTTTCAGGTGCCCTGAGACAATAGGAAAGATGAAATGCATGGAGTGCCCGGAAGCCAGGGAGCTGTGGCCAAAGCCTGGGCAGCTCTTCCTTGAAGCCAGGGCCCTAGTCAGACAGGTTCCTAAAAGCCGTCTCTGGAGAGTGGGTCACTTACGAGTAGAAGGTGAAGCCCGGGGGCCTGGGGAGACAAACACCAAGGTGGCCAGAGATCTGTCTCTTCAAGGAGAAGACTTGGCCGCCGATACCTAAGGGTTTCCACTCTGTGTTGGGGGACTGAGGGGAGAAACATGTGTTCCTGCTATTTTTTAAATGAACATTTTATTTGGAATAACTTTAGATTTACAGAGAAGTGGGAAAGGCAGTACAGAAGAGTACCCGTCTACCCTTTACCCAGCTTTCCCTCATGTTAACAGCATACAGAACCATGGCACGTCAGTCAAAACAAACACGTTCGCATTGGTAGACTGCTGTGAACTGAAACAAGCATTTTTATTCAAAGTCACTAGTCAAATTTCATTTTGACTCCACAATACTGTTTTCAAGTATCAATTGTACCTAATTTCCTGTGTTTGTTGGTTTGTTTTTATTAACTAGAGTCCATACTTTATTCAGATTTCCTTGGTTTTCACCTAATGGTTGTCTTCTGTTACAGGCCCATCCAGGGTCCCACACTCCATTTCACCGTCACGTCTCCTCAGGCTCCGCTTGGCTCTGACAACTTCTCAGGCATTCCTTAGTTTTGATGACCTTGCAGTTTTGAGGAGAACTGATCAGGTGTTTTGTAGAATGTCCCTCCGTTAGGGTTTCTCTGATGTTTTTGTCATGACAAGACGGGGGTTACGGGTTTTTGAGCAGAGCACAGAGGTCAAGTGCCATCTCATCCCCTCATATCAAGGTATAGACTCTTTTTTTTTAATTTTTTTAAATTTTTTTATTTGTAAAATGATATATAGATATATATGCATATATGTACATTTGCTTACATAAATGTTATTATTATTTTCATATATATTTTAAAAGATGCTTTGATTACATAGATGTTACACAAAAACTACAGGGATTCCGGTCATCTCCACCTCCCACACCTCCCACAACATCTCACATAAACCTCTTTCATTAGCGTGGCGCAGCACCTGCAATGGATACGGACTCTGGATGAGGCGTCTGACCGTGGATCACCTGGGGGCGTGCTTGCCAGGTGTCTCCAGGGAAAAGCGGCTCCTTAACCCCTTTCCATACTGTACTCGTCGGAATTCACCCTGCACAGCCCACACATAAGGACTGGGGAGAATCTACAAAAACTATTTTGAGTTCTTCTGCAATGTTCCAGGCTTTTAAAGAACTCAAACAAAATGGAAAATGCATAATTTAAAAAGTAATGAGCATGTATGTTTTCAGCAGAATATAATTAAATAAGCATTTGAAAAGAAAGCATACTAGATCAAAAAAGTGGGGCAGGAGGCTGAAAATGATGGAAAGCCATAAAGCTGTACCGCGTCCCTTCTGTGTGTGGCATAGTATGTGCACCAGGAGCAGCAGCAGTGTGCAGAGTGCGAGGTCTGTCCCCAAGGAGTTTCCAGTCCAGCACTGGGGGCTGAGAGGTAATATTCCCCATGGGGCTAGTGACATTTCAAGGTAGCACCTGGCCAGTGCAAAGAGAGCAGTTTATGTCAGAGGAACTCAGATTACAAAGAAGTCGATTTAGCCTGACACCATCAGAAAATATTTCCTGAGGGAAGAAGGCTCTAAGCGATAGTCCGTGAGAGTGTGTGTGTGCCTGTGTGAAAGCCCACCAGTTCAGCTGATGTCTCCCTACGAGTCTGCCAAGGCTTCAGAAGGAAGGAGCTGATTCACCCGTTGTTTTCTCTTCACTTTGTAAAAAATGTGTTTCTGTTGTCAGTTTTATACAGTGTCACAAATCACACCTTGAATGTTGTGTTACCTTTCTGTCCCCAAACTAAAAATATCCCTATACATGGATGAAACCAACTTTAAAATCATGGTGTGTAGAATGACGTAAAGCAGAAATATTTGCATTTTCTTGAAACAGAGGGAAAATATAGGTTAGAAAATGAAAAGAAAATCCACAATCATCACCTCCTAGGACAATGTTTTGCAAAGTTCTAATTGTAATAAATAATCTAAGACATTTCTATGGTTTTATAAGGCAGCAATCATTTTCACATATTTTTTACCTTATTAGATTATCACAACAATTCTACAAATTAGGTGTCACTATGCGCTCCTTTAAAAAAAAAAGTTATTCTAGCAATGAGTCTCTCAGCCCAAACTAGAAGCAGGTGTTGAAAGTAGCTGGCATGACTCTCCAGCAGGCACTGCCTCTCCAGTATTAAACGACGCCTGCCAACCAGCTGCCACGGGAACATCTTCAGATTTCAGGTGCAAAGTGTTTAAGCTTCCACACTTTTCCAAGTAGAAGTGAAACTGCAATTGCTTTTCATTTGATTAACAGTTATTGAGCATCCACAGGCTGCAAGATCTTTTAAAAACTCAGTGATAAAAGCAATTATGGCAATAGTGGAATGTTATCAATATTATATTAATATTAAAAAATTTACCATACCTTGGAGGTTACATACATTATCTTATTTCACCATCACTTTGTGAAGTTGCCAGATAGGCATTTCTATTTTCCACTTGACAGATGAGTAAACAAACTCAGAAAGATAAAGCCATCTAAAGGCATACCTCCAGTTAACCTGGCAGAGCTAAGCCCAAAATAAGACGCCTCCTAAGCCTCCAAAATAACTAATGCGTGATAACCTTGACTGGGAAGCATGCAACTTATTTAAAGTGTGGAGAAGGTCAGATATCCCTGAAGGCAGGGACTGACCTTGTGCCCGTTTATTTGCAGGGCATAATGCAGTATCTGGCAGATGGATGATTAACAAATGATTGAGTAGTGAACAGTAAAAAAAGAATACTTCCCCCTTTCAAGGATGGACCTAAGACCACTCTGTGATATCTAGCAGAAGTGTAAGCTAAAAACGAGAATCCCAAAGGTTATTCATAATCAGTAGCCTTTACCTAGTAGCAAGTCCAGTATCTACAGTGTGCACACACAATCCTATTACCTTACACTAAATTCCATTGTGATCAAATTCTCCAGCAGGGAAGAGATCGCTGTACCTTCCTGATAATTTGCCTTCCTAGTTAACATGCCACATGGAAAATGCAGAGAAACGGGAATCTGAGCAAAGTGGACAGTAATAAAAGGTTTCGATGCATTAGCTGTGTGACTTTGCCAAAATCAGTTACATTCTTTGAAACTTCATGTTCTCATCTGTAAAATGAAGCTGAAATGCCTATTCCAAAGGATTGCTCAAGAGAAGGTTGAATAATCAAGATGATGTTTTAAAAGCATCTAGCGCAGCAGCTGCATGTAGTAGGGGGTCAGGAAATGCTGGCTCTCATTATTCTCTTCTACAGGGAGAAAAAGGCAGTCTTTCCTCCAAAGCATTTGAAAAACAGAATCACCTGTCTCTTGGATGGAGAGCCAACGTCCGTTCAAGAGAGCCAGGGCTGGGGATTAATCAGAAACCTGTGAGCAGTTCCAGAAACGACATCCGTTTTATGCTGTGGCTTTGTCCACCAAACAGCAGAGCCACAGAATCTGTTAGCCAGAATCAGCGTGAACTAGAGAGTAATTCTCAGGCAGGCTAGGAACAGACGTGCGGATGCTCAACTACAATCCCACAGCCATGAAGCTTGGCATATTCAGGCATTGTTTCACCCTCAAGAAAAGTGACGTTTAAGGAAATGAAAGACGAGCTGTGTGAATCCCAGCCAAGAGGGAGAGAGGGATTGAGACTTGGGGGATAATTTGCAGCACATCAGGGCACAGATTGTGTGTTAGAGTCAAAACCCAAGCGGTGGAGGGCTGGGAGGAAGAAGAGACTTCACTTCCTACCACAGAGCAGTCTTCCCCAAGAAAGCGCCTAATTAAAAGAACATTCCAGTAGGGTTATTGGGTCAATTTGCCTTCTATACTAGGAGTAACATAAAATGTGTGAGTAAAAATAATGATACAATTCAGAAAGACGGGGAGGAGATAAAATGAGGATGAAACGACCTTCTGTATAGAGACAGAAGGCTAAGTGTTTTACAGGTAGGTGCCCATTTCATCTTTATCAGGCAAGTATTTGTCATCAGTGCTTGTTTTCCTCAATTCCAGAAAGCTACATTACCTCAACCTCGTCACCCTTCTCTTCCAGATGCCCTGCAGCTTCTATCACGTGGGTCTCCAGCTTGAGCATCAGAGTAGCCTGGAGGGCCTGTTAAAGCACAGGGTGCTGCCCCGCTCCAGACTTTCTCATTCACGAGGTCTGGAGCAAGAGCTCCGCTCCTTACTTGCTTCCAGCTGGGCTGACAGCCCTGGTACCGGGAACCACACTTTGAAAGCCACTGTTCTGCTGCAGCATGCTGCACGTGAGCAGAGCTCATTACTTAGTTGTGGGCTCTGCTCTAGCCCAGATCCAACTATTCAAAGGAGGAACAGACTGGAATCATGACTGGAATGATTAATCTCGTTAAGAACCTGCTAGAGGGTTTTGGAAAGTCTTAGGCATACATCGTGAGGTCTTTTGAAAAATTCTCACTAAAGCTTACCCACCAGTCTTTGCAGCTGAGTAAAGACTCTGGGAAACCAGGCTGTCAAAGACCTGATTGAAAAGGTCTTGGAGCAGAGGACTTAGAGACAGGGAGGGAGCAATTTA
>JAQZBX010020079.1:8697-24853 GCA_029593785.1 Cabassous unicinctus
TGGGGATCCTGGGAGAAGGCTTAAAGCCCAGCGGTGAGAAATGAAGAACAGAGACTAAGCCTTTCTAATGATCAGGGGTGACACAGGCATTCACCTCCAGGGATAAAGAGTGACATCCTCCAACTCTATCCAAGTTGCAGGTTTGTAAGTAGGACTATCACTCATCGTGTCTTCTGATATGGTAGGTCTCTCACTTAGTTTCCTAGGGATGTTGTAAAAAAAGCACCACAAACTGGGTGGCTTAAAACAACAGAAATTTATTCTCTCACAGTTCTGGAAGCTAAAAGTCCAAACTTAAAGTATCAGCAGGGCCATGGTCTCCCTAAAACCTATAGGAGACAATCCTTCCTTATCTCTTCTGGCTTCTGGTGGTTTGCCAGCAACCCTTGGCATTCCTTGGCTTGCACTGGCAGTGTTTCAACCTCTACCTCTGTCATCACACAGTGTTCTCTCCTATGTCAGTATGTCTCTGTATCCAAATACCCCTCTTCTTTTAAGGATGCCAGTCAGATTAGATTAGGGTCCATACTAATCTAATTTGATCTCATCTTCAAAGACCCTATTTCCAAATAAGGTATCATTCATGGGACTGGGGGTTAAGACTTGAACATACCTTTTGGGGGGGCCCAGTTCAACCCCTACTGTCCTCTAAGGATATTTCCATAAGGAGCTATAAACATATTGTTTTGCAGTTTTATATTGCTGTGAGAGGGGAGCCCAGCACCTCAGTGCATGTGGCACAAAGGAGGGTAGAAAGTGAGCAGGTTAACAAGGGAAAGGACTTTACAAGACATCGTGAGGAGGAACAAGGCCAAAGTGGGGACAAAAGGGAAGAGCGATCTGAATTGCCATAAGCCAAGTGCATAAGACCAAAGTCTATAGAAGAGAAGAACATTAAAGGCTGACAAGGAAAATGGTCTATAAGTCACTCTAGTACCTTACTAAGGAAAGGAGAGGCTTAGGGTACAGAAGTTGCTACCATGTTGCTGGTGAGGCCTGAATATAAAAGGTATTTTCATTATCACTTTTATTTTTACCAAAATCCTTTCATTGAAACCACAGGATGGCAAGAACTGTCCAATCGCAGCTCAAAAGTAACAGAAAAACTTGCACTTTCACCCTCATCTTTTAACATCAAATGTTTAGTGAGGATAAATAGAACAAACCATTATAGAATTTTGTCTCTAGCGTGAATATATTAATCACAATCAGTTTTTTCCAATGTGTCATCTGGGGACCACTTGCCAATAGAATCACAGAATGAAATGATACTTATACAGTAATAACTTTAGGAGGAAGAATTTAATAAGAGAGATATAAACCAAATGTTAGAACTTCAAGAAGGGGGAAATTACTTTTTGCTGAAGAATCAGAGATTTAATGGAGAAATTGACAATAGGATTGGTTCTCGAAATATAGGTAGGATTTTTACAAGCAAAGTTATGAGAACATTTTAGCACAAAGGAACAGAATAATTCATCGGTACTACCTTGGCTGGTGAAGTGGGGGGTGGGGTTGATGACTGTAGTAATAACATAGAGGTTGAACTCAGCTTCTAAAAAGCTTTATGCAGAGTGCTAAGGAGTTTGTACATTATTCTGTGGCTGGTATCTGCACAGAGCTACATGATCAAAATTGCACTTGAGGCCAATTTCTCTGTCGGCCAGGTGGGGCCAGAGTCTAAGGCAAACACATGTTAGGAGGTGGTTGAAACTGTCCAGGCCTGAGGGAATAAGTCTTTGAAATGGGGCAATGGCAGTGGAAATGGCAGAAAGAGGATAAATGTGACAGAGATTAAAGATGGAAGAAGGTGTTACTAATAGAGTGAGATATGGGAACGCTGTATTTATGCATGATTTTTCATAAACCTACAATTTCTCTAATTTTAAAAAGTGCCTATAGAGAAAGAGGGGAGAAGTTGATTTTTAACTTCAGACTATTTAAATGTGGTTTATCAATTCTTGGAATGAGGACAAAGCTTTGCCTTCAAAAACTGTATGTTACAACCATACATCTGTTAGGAAATGGCCAAAGACAATGCAACTCTATTTTCAGTGTCATTAGTTGACTAAGAGATGGAGACAGAGAAGAGGTAAAGACAAGAGGAAAATGTGTCTTATTAACTGACAGTTCTAGAGTGCTACAGATAGCTGTGGGGTTTTGGCTGAATTTAGTAAAATGAAAATAAATTTTTGTTCCTTATTTCTTCTGGAAAAATTTAGAAACTGAGTTATGTGTAACATGTTTAATTCAATTCATTTTTTAAATTAAAAACTACAAAGTTATGTTAATAAGGAGACATCTGATGTTAATCACAAATAATAACAAACAAAACTTGAACCTTGGGATAACTGAAATCAAGTGAAATGTAAGTGGTTCAGGATTGCATTAATTTAATATTTTGTAATACTTCTAAAATAGTATTCAGTACTCACTATGAACTTATTAACCTGAGTTCCATGCAGTATTATGTATCAAAGTTTTGGAAATATTTTATGACTGATCAATTCATATACATTTTGCTTTTATAGTCCTTGCTGATAGATTTTTTCAGCCATATGAAATACCTTTTTTTTTTTTTTTGTTATGATGGCTATTTGAATAATCTACTTCCAAACAGGAAAAGCAGAAATAAGTACAAAAAGGCCTGTGACACTTACCTTTGGAGCAAGACCTGAGGCCAATTAAATCATTGCCATATGATGTTGTTTGGACCATAATTGCTAATATAATGAGATGCAGGAATAACATAATACCCCGGAGCAAGGAAGGACAGAGCTTGAAAGGTTGGAGGCCCACCACGTTAGTGATTATTACATATTGTATTCAGTAGAGACTTGACTTGTCCCAATTTGTTCACAAATTGAACAGCCATTTGTGTTCTGAGTACATTCTGCTTCCCAATTCTGACAGATGTGTATCTGTTATGCTCAAATTGCTCTCTGAAAAATATTTCTTAGCTAGTTGCCTCTGCCTTTTCATCATGAATCAGTCATACTACAGCTTATCAATAATTTAAATGAAAATATGGAACACCACAGTAATGAGACCTCTGAAGGCATTGAATTGTCAATGGGAAAAAATGAAGATACGGTAATGAGAACTACATTAGTCTGATTGCTACAGAAGGGATATTCTCATTGTGGTGGTACATAAGCCACAATTACCTCCCCAAATAGTGCTTCAGATCACAAACAGCTTCGAGAAAGATGGAGTAGTTCCTAGTTTCTTTCTCTCACGTTATTCCGTGTTTTGCCGAAGTTATAGAAATAGGCATCAGAATCCCTTCAGTGCAGCCAAGATATTTCCAGAGCTATTTCACCAAGCCTTGTGATAATTTCTCTTTAGTCTTAGTATGTGCTGACACCTCTGGGTAACTGAGAACACTTGCTTCTTCCAACCTCATCCCTCAACAGAACTCCTTAGCAATCACACCATTAAAGAGACCTCACTGGGAGCAGGCGAATCGTTATTGGACTTTTGTTTATGTGAGTGAATTCTCCTGTTTGTTCCTTCAAGCTGGACAGAAATGTCAGACATTATTTTAAGTCCTCTTGCTTGTATTAATCATCAAGCTTTTCATAATTTTTCTTTTATTCAAAAGTTCTCACAGTCTTAAAACGAATGAGACAAATGCTGATAATTGCTTCTTTTATCTCATGCTATTGGTGATAAAGGATAGGACTAATTTAATTTAATTTTACAATGATTTACAATCTCATTTTACTTTGGTAAGAACCTTACATAATTCTTTATACATTGTGGATCTCCTTCAAAGTCAGACTTCTTTTCTCTACATCTCTCAATTAGTGGGAAAAATCCAAGGCTTGCACTCTAGCATTCTGTACTTTTGGTTTTATTATTGGGATCATTAGAATCTCTTTGCCTCTAGAGTCTTCCTTTCCTGTTTCTAAAATGAAGATGGTAATTATGATTATGAGAAAGAGCATGAAGTAATTTGTAACTAAATTTTCAAATAATAATCCTCTGGCTTAGGTTTCATCTTACCCCATGACACAGACAAGAAAAGAAAATAAGACTTTTCAAGGAAAGGAAAGACTAATATACTATTTTATCAGAGTTTTAATGCTTAAAAAAAGCAGTATTGATAATCTCATCTAATAACATTTTATGGATGAGAAACAAAGGCCTTGAGAAGTCATGGAATATTTACAGGTAAACATAGTAAAGGTTGGACCCAAGACTAGAACCTATGTCTTCTAGCTCCTAGTCTCGAATATCTACCATGTAGTAACACACAGACTCAGTGTGCTTAGCTTCAGAATGATATTTTCAGTTTCTTTGGGCTTTTTTCATTTGGAAGAAACTTCCTATGTACTAAATCCTCTGTTTCAGAAATCACTTGTGGATTTGAGTCTCTGAGAAACCCCTGACTGGGGCCAGTACAAATGAACTGTAATTAAACTATAAGTTGACTAATGATCATTGCACAGTCTGTGAAGGAATAAATGTTCGGGAGACCAGAGCCTGAAATTGAAGGGAGAAAGTACTTACAGAAGCAGAAAGGTAGAGAAAGCTGGAAAATTCAGGGAAGTCGAGCAGAGGAAGGACTGGTTCAGAAAATTCTGTAGGCCAAATTCAAGAAAACTTACAAGTTTGTTTTTAGATGGCTACAAAATAATACACATCTGAGTGAGAATGAGAGAGAGAGAGAGAGAGTGCTGAGGTGAGGAGGACTTTTGTCTCATAGTATAAAAGCAATGGAAAAAATGATGAGAGTAAACCAGCAAGGAAGGTTGGAATGACCTAAAGTACTGGCCCTGTACGAGTTACTGGCTGAAGGGAGGATTCTGGCAGGCCCCAGAAGAGCAAAGGCAATGCTTTAGGTCAGATATTGGGTAAAAAAGAAATGCCAAGGCTATTCTGTGGCAATTAAATGCTATTAGTCGGACTAGCCAACCAAGCTTTAGATTCAGGGCTTCTCTTCAAAAATGGACTGGCAAGGGGAGCGGATGTAGCTCAGTGGTTGAGTGTCTGCTTCCCATGTATGAGGTTCTGGGTTCAATCCCTGGTACCTCCTTAAAAAAAAAAAAGGACTGGTGAGAGGATAAAGGGAAACCCAAGTGGTAGAGAATGGCCAAGTTCTAGGAAGAACAGTATAGACAGGCACTTAGGAGAATCATTCACATTTAGATTGGTGTTATGTGTAGGAATCCTGTCCCCTTCAGTCGGATCAGGCAGAAATTTAATCATTTTGGAAGACATGAACCTTATTTATTGGGAAATAGTTAGACCCAGATCAGCAGGAAGATTTCTGGATTTATCCAGAGCTATTTATAGTTTTCCTGCCAGGGTCTGGGGTGGGGATGAGGTTTGGGGGCAAAGAAGGAGAGGGGTGAGCTTATCCCAGTATTGGCAGCTATTCAGATTAAATGACTCTGGCCTCAAAAGATGGAGAAATCACAGAATCAAAGAAGTGGAATGTGTCTTACAGGTCACCTGGTGCAGTCTTACAGCTGAGGGCACTGATGTGTAAAGTCGCAGAACAAGTTTGTGACAAATCCCCAGAACCCAAAGCTTCTGACCTCTAGATCTTTGCATTAAAGCTAGTCAGTTGAATGAATGATCACATAATGAGTAGCCTATGAGCATTAGTAAAATAATTGTGTATGCCAGAGAGTAAATCCCCTACTGAATTAGGTTAAATGGGCAAGAAGGGGTAGGAGTTGAGGCAGGGATGGGAGAAAATTAAAAGGACTATTACAGGTAAAAAAGCAAAAGTAATGTCTTCCCAGATATCTAGACAGTAGCAATGAAGAGTTACCTTTTATTTTGGAATTCACATGGGGGTCTCCTCTAGGATCTCAATTTTCAGCACATGTTAAATATAAAAACAGGCATAGAGAGTACATTGTTTATTCAATAAATATTTATTGAATATCTTTATGTTCCAAGTACTGTATCAAGGACTGGGAACACACAAATGATAAACAGGACACTCCTAGCCTCCGGGACTCATTGTCTGGTAGGAAAATTAGACCGGTAAGAAAATAATTACAGCCCAATGGTTGATTGCTATAAGAGAGGGTAATGAGGATGGGAGGTTTATATTAGGAATTCATCAAATGTTGCTGGGGAGTGTAAAGAAAGGCTTCCAAGGGCAGTAATCTCTGACCTTAGTCTGTTTTGAGGGGCAAGGAAAGGAAGTGCATCTACAAAGGAACAGAGCTGTGAGGAGCCATAGTTTATTTGGTACTTGCCCTTGCTGAGAGCAAAAGACACAGTTGGGGAGTGAGAAATGATGAACTTGGCTAGGGTGGGGTGGGGGGAGGCAGAGACAGTCCCTGAAGACCTAAGAAGATGGAATTGGTAGACGCCAGGTAGCTAATGAGGACTTACGGAAGGAGAGGAAAGTGACTATGTTAGGTAGAGATTGCTGGAGAAAAGCAGATGCTCATTTACTCATCATTCTAATTGAGGTGAGAGGGTATATTGAGAATAGGGATTTGTTATGACAACTAAAATAGCTTGGGATTACTTTGCTTAGGAGACTTGAGATTTAAAATATTTTAAAACAAGCAAGCAAGCAAAACCAAGGGGTTGCAATCAAGAGAAGGGGAAACATGAAATTGAGATAGAGGTTAAAAGGAAAAACTTTGGAAAATAAATTTGGGGACCTGAATAGACTGATGGAGGATTTCTTTAAAGGAAAAGAAAATAATGCGGTCCTGATGGACCAGGTCAATGGAGAATGAATGCAGTATGATAAAGGTGTGGGGTTTCAAAATCATAATAAAAAATGCCTAAAATACATGTTATATGTTTGCTCTGTGAGGTGTAGTGAAGGTGAGAGTTTCAGAAGCAGAGAACACCTCAAGGAACAGGCAGCAGAAATGACCTTTTTCACCTTAGCTCTGGAGAAGTTTCAACTTTCTTGATGCTGGAAATTCTTTTCCTGAGGAAAACACAACTTGAAGTGAACCAACAAATGGTTGCAAGGATTTTGTAGAGAGAAGAAATACTGAGTCCATAGTAACGCTATATTTTGATCAACAATGCTATTTTGTTTCTTCCCCAAAGTTCCTGTTTATGTCTCAGAGCCTTATATTGTCTTTTCAAGAACTGGGCCAGCTGGCCAGTGACCATGGCAAAATTGCATCCCTAGTGTGTATAAATACAGCTCATTAGTGTCCACGTCTTTCTGGTTAAGCTCAGTTTTCTATTTGAAAAGGTCATATAGTTGTGGGTGAATAGAGCACACTGAGAAAAGAAGAGTTGCTCAAACTAGTGTCCAAATTCTAAGCTACAGTACAGAACAATTACCAGTGTCATTAAGAAACATGATTCTATTTAGAAAAATTAAACAGAAGCAAAAATTATAGTATGGCATTACAGTTATGCATGGATGTTTGATTCCATGTTTGAGCATCCATCTCATGTCTAGAAAATAATACTTTTTCTGAGAAGAGAAGTAAAGAAAAGAACATGGTCAAAAAGGATCTGGGAGAGAGACAATATAATGTCCTGCTGCCAGCCTTCCAATTCTCTCAACATGTGTTACACCCCAGCTAATTAACATAAATTAACATAACATTATTCATATAACATAATCACATATAACAAATAATAAATAATATAATAAATTAACATAACAATTTTTATTACCACAAACTATGTTTCTTTACAAGCTGATTGTGCTAAGCAGTTTACATATTTTACCTGAATTAATCCTTTAAGAAAGATCTGTGAGATATGTAGATTTCATCAAATCAGAAATGAGGGAACTGAAAGGTTAAAAAAAATTGCCCAAGGTTAGGTAGCCCATGAGTGAATGACCTGGGTTTCTGTCCAGGTCTGTCTGATTCCAAAGCCCACAGTTTAACATCTAGGCTTTCCTGCTTTCCAACTATATCCAGAAGCCTCTCTAATAGTAAGCCCACCAGAAGAGAGGGGAGCAGTTTCCTATTACACTTTTGCAAGGAATTCGTATGTGCCTAAAATAAAGAAATTCAATTTGTACTCTCAGTTTAATTATCATAACTGTGAAAAACAACAAGCTCAGATTTTTTCAGAACAGAAAAACAATATGACATGCTGTAAGACTTGGAACATCTATGATTTTTTTGAAAGTGCATTTTTAAAATCTAATGACATAATAGCTGAAGTCTTCTTTTGGACTACTGATTTTCTTATTAATATCTAAAACATATTTTTTAAAGTATCATATTTGCATCTTCTAAACATCATACCAGCACTATTTTGAATATATATACATGGCTAGCATCTTGTGTTTGTATAGTTGCAGGAAGTTAATCTTCCAAGTGGAATGATTTGGTGCAGTTTTTAGCTCTGAATAAGCATGCCACATAAGCAGTCATTTGTGATAAATCGCTGACATTCTTCTATGAGGGCAGGCCATAATTACTTTCATATATTAGCCAAAAATCTCAATGCAGCAAACCTGAGTTTTATTCCATTTAATATTATTTGCAAGAATGATCAACTAGGGTGCTTGGGGCACTTACATAAACAGCTGTTTCTCATATTTTCCCAATGATAAAACCTATTCATTTGGCAACTTATGCAAAAGTCGTTAGATCCACCCCACTGCAACTGAAACAACTGAGGCCCTGTAGGCAGGGTACACCTACCAACTATAAGAGGCTAAAGGGATGTGATGAATCAAGGAAGAGGCCAGGATGAGTGGTTCAGACTCTAACCCCAACCAGGAGGAACACAGAAGAGCCAGAACATTCTATTGGCAGAGGGAGGAGTCCAGGATTACTTATTTGTTTATTTACTTATTTCTTTATTTTGAAGGGAGAACATGTGTTAAATGTTTTTCTTTTACCCTCTTGAAATATTATTACTAGTGGGATGACAGTCTTTAAATTTTCATCCATCTACACAATCATGAAAATTATGATTTCTTACCAGGTATAAGAAAGCTAGAGGGGGGAGTGGATGTGGCTCAGGCATTTGAGCACCTGCTTCCCACATAGGAAGTCCCAGGTTGGGTTCCCGGTGCCTCCTGAAAAAAGAAAAACAAACAACAAGCAAAACAAATGAAAAAACCAACTCAAGGAAACTGATGTGGCTCAGTGGTCCCATACATCACCCCTCCACCAACACCTTGCATTGTTGTGAAACATTTGTTACAAAGTATGAAAGAGCATCATCAAAATATTACTGCTAACTATAGCCCATATGTTACATTTGGTGTATTTTTCCCCCAACCCACCCAATTATTAACACCCTGTATTAGTATTATATCTTTGTTTTAGTTGATAAGAGAATGCTCTAATATTTGTTCTGTTAACCACAGTCCATCTTCTACCACTGGATTCCCTAACGCTGAAGATTTCTTAAAGAATTTATTGACAGTTTCTTTTTACCACCAAGGAATCTCTAAGCCAAATTCCTTTGTTTTTCTTTAATTTATAACTCCTCAGATTTTATTTTAAAATTTTTATCATAAAGTACCTCCCCAAAGAGATGCTGCTCTATCTTCTATAGCGTGAGGGTTCTTATGTGGCAACATTTGATCATTGTTCCCCTCTACTATAATCAATACATTGAAAAGGAGGAGATTCTTTAAGAAAACTTAAGCAATCAATGAAATGCTTTCTCAAGCAATAATAATGTGATGGACTCACTGCGATTTGATTAGTGACCTTTTCATTCTTTGTAGAGATAACCTTTATTGATATCATTAACTAGATGAAACACTGGTTTGATGCAGGTCTTTAAACCAAGAAACTTGGTATTGATTGAGCAGCTGGATCTGAGATTTTTGTTAGTGTCGAGCTGTTTGGAGAAACAAGAGGTACATTGCTCCCCTTTTTTCCATCCCCCAGAGTAATATTTTGTTTTGCCAGCGTCTAACAGAGAGGAGAAACCAAGGACATTGGCTTTTACTCTTGTTCTGTTTCTATGAACAAAAAGCTATTTATTTACGTGAGAGAGTACTTTCTGAATGCTCACAAGGATGGAGACATTTTATATTAGCAATATTGGCATGGCAAAAGTGATTCCTGTTTTTTGTTTTGTTTTTGTCTGTTGACCCAAACATCTGATTGCCTTTGAAAGGTTTTGAGTTGATCTGCTTCCATACAGTAGAAATAGAACATTAGCTTAGCTTTTGAATTGAATGGTTTAATATAGGATTCAGACTTTAAGTTTTAATACCTGAAGGTAATGTTTAAATGAAAATCAACTCTTGGATTAAATGCCTTATATATTCCAGAAAAAGTGGAAGTTAGAAAATGATAACTATTGCTTAAAACATTGTGTTTTCACTTAATTTGGTGAGTCTGAATCAAGGACAAATCTGTTTATGCCATGTGAATAGGATTGTATAGTGAAATATTAGAACATGCTCCTGAGGGGGATTATAAAGTTTTGTTTTGATTGATTTGTGGACTAAATTTAGAGCCTATAAGGGCTATCTATGGATTCTGATTGCATAAGTAATGTTTCCAATATAAGCCCTAGAAAAAAATTGTGTGAAAGATTTACTGAAATAAGTGTAACAAAATATTTTTTAGAGGGATGGAAAAATTCTTAAGAGTGAAGATATTTTTCATATTCTCTTAGGTCTTCAAGCACAAAGGTAGTTTAAATAAAGAGCTGTGGGTATATATTAGGAAGCTTCTGATATATTAAGAAATTGTGAAAAAAAAAAAAAAAACCAACAACAATTGCTGTGTATTTGCTTGTTTCAGTCCTAACAGCATAACTGTATATTTAGACATAAAATAATTGTGCCAGGTTTGGGGATAGGTAGTAAGAATGCCTGTGGTTGCTCATAATGAAAACCGAAAATAAGCTCAAATTCTAGGTTACAAAGACAGAGATCAGCTTTCTCAGATGTCAAGCACATTTCTTTTTATCTGTGATAGCCATTGTCTTTTAAAACATGAAACCTCACATAGTATACAGCTTTTGGTAATGAAAAGCTGAGAGCAAAACAGAAATAAATTTATGCTCAATGACATAGAGCTATTTTTTTTTTTTTTGCCAGTTTGGATTTGTTTCATTTCCACTCTTAAAAATTACTGTGTGCAAACAGTAAAGATGTTGATCTGCTGCACTTTACCATTGAGTCAGATTTCTGTTACTTCACAATCTGTTTCCAGCCTAAAATAACATCAACAATGGTGATGCAAAATCAAAATACATAAAGCCCTGGGGAAAATGTCTTCAAACTAATGTTCGCATTTAATAATCCAGAATATTGTGATTCAACCATCATTTTTTATATAGAACAAGACGAAGGAGTAGGAAGAAGGGGGCTAGGAATCAAAGAAGTAAGTGGACACAAAAAAGAGAAGCTAGGGAAGGAGAAGATAATAAAGATGATAGAGGAAGACTTTGGAACTTGTAATTGCCTAAAGGTCTGGGTGTGGTTTAATCCACTGGAAGAGCTGCTTGCTCCTCATCCACCACAGTACTTCTAGGTCCATCCTCCTTAGATCGCTAGTGTCCATAGCATTGCCAGTCAGAGTGCAGACTTCAGACCAGCAGCATCACCTGGGAACTTGTTAGAAATTCAAATCCTCATGTTTCCATCCTCATCCCAGGGTCAGAATCATAATCTGCATTTTTAACAAGATTCCCAGATGACTCATATGCATGTTAAATCCTGGGAAGCACTGCCATATATGGCAATGTGTCCATTGGCAGAATGTGTACTCGTTCCTTTGTGATCAAGAACAGTGAACAAAGAAACATAGTATGGAAAAAAAACAGAAGAAAATTCTCCTGAGATGAAAACGTAAATAAGAGGAAATACAAAATTCCCTACCAGTGTTCAGTGCATTCTTAGTAATTTCTCAAGAAGAAATTACTTAGGTCATTCATTAGCTCTAACTTAAGAAAAGCAAACTACACTGTGTCCAGGTGCTTTTCTCAGCTTCTCAAAGCCAAACTTAGTAACAATATTCATGTTTAGCAAATAGTTTTAAATGGTGCATTTGTTTGGAAATGTTTTGTTTTTAATGGACTTAAATATTTCTCCAGGTTACATGTCTCCAACTGGCTCCATTTCCAGATAGGTATGTCTCTTACAGCTTGCACAGTTTGTTATGTGTGTGTTATTTGACCATCACATACACTCACACACATGCACATTCACACTTGATTGCATGTCGTTTATATCACCATTATTAGATGTGCTCCAAAACTATAGCATGGGTTACTGCATTCCTGTAGAAGAAGGAGATTTGTCTGCGTATTCCAAAAGCACTGAAGATTCAAACAGAGCATCCTAAGAACAGCAACAACAAGAGAAACCAACCTGAGTAGCTGGGAGGGAGGACGAAGAAAAGTGACACCTGTTTTTTGGCTGCCACAAAAGGACAGTTATAAAAAATGAGAGAAAAATGTTTTCAAATTTCAGTAACATATTCTAGTCAGGGCAATAGTAAATCTTTTCTGGCTAAAATTAACAATATGATTATAGAAAGGAGTGGCTCTTCACCAACTATGGCGTTCTAGGTCAAACTTAATCTCTGTTACCCTTCTTTTTGCCTGGCAGACGATCCTCTAATGTGTGAACTAGAGAATATGTACATGTTTGTGTATGTTATGCTACAATGCTTACATTATTAACTTTGGTTTATAATTTGGCCTTTGGAATTGGCTGTTGAGGAAAGGAATTACTCTAAACTTGAAAATCTTGAAGACAGTCTGAGCATACAACCAAAGAAATGTATGAACTCCTGAAGAATCATGTTTGTTCTGAAAGAAAGATAAACAGTGATAAAGTAAGAAGGGCATCAAAGAGATTCATCCTCACAGTCTGAGAGAAAATAAACTGTTTAGATAAGGCTTCCATGTTAACCATGAGCAAAATGAAATGAATTGACATGACAACTTGTAAACTGGCTATAGTGGGATAATAACAATAAATTAAAAAATTAAAAAGAAGGAAAGATGAGGACAAATTAAAATGGCATGCCATATTCAGATTGAAAATTCTAATTTTGGATGAAAACAAGGTGGAAATCTAAAGTCCTCCACAAGTACCCAGTGCTATGCATTATGTAAGAACATAAGGAAACCATGAATTGAGTAAACATGAGCTCAAAGACAGAGAGATTGAATAACAGAAAAAATGTATCTGAATTCAGGAGGCAAATTGAAAATCTTAAAAGACCACTATAGATCTAATAAATGAATTTGAAACAAGAAGGACAGAAAGATGTAACTGAAGATATCACTAGCATGAAGGAAAGACAGACTTGAAATTACCATGATGAAGGTAGAGGGAAAACACAGGGAACTACAGAATACTCTTTCTGTAATTACAGAAAAGATGATAGACAAGAAGAAAATAATTGGTATCATTGAAGTGGAAAATCCAGTAAATGAACTAGGAAGAGAGTACTTAAAGAAATAACAAAGAAAATATGAAGAAAAGGAATAACTGAATCTGTAGATGAAACGGATATATCAAATTGAAATAAAACAGCATATCTGGACATATCCTGGTAATCTAGCATCAAAGGAAAGGGAATATTCAGCTGGCATCCAGATGATAATGACAGGTTATATAGAAAAGGAAAAATAAAAAAGAGGCTTGCCTCATTTCTTTATGGCAATGTCAAGTGCCAGAAAATAAGTGCAAAAGTTCTGATGGTAACAAAGTATCACCCAAGGAAAATATATCCAACCAAGTTGAAGTAGGCAAGTATTCTCAATTCTAATATACACATGAAAGCTTAAGAAAAATTATTCAAATGAGAACTTCATGGCATCAGAAATGGATCAAAATTAACAAGTCAAGGACAGTAGTCTGTGATCCAATTCTTGCAGTGAACATTGCAAGTAATTTAACTATGGAACTGAGATTAAACAACTGGGAAAAATAGGGTTGTAGAACAGAAAGCAGATATAACATGATTCTTATTAATTCAGTAATATTTATATATAACAAAATTTTAGGAGAAAATGAGATGAGGGAACGGGAGTAAGTTTAAGTGCTAACTCCCCATAATCTTAACCTGATAATCCAATCATATTATCAAAAATTGAAGCATACAGTTAAAAATTGAAACATGTGAAAAATAAAATATTCTATGTGTATGTATGCTTATATATTAAAAAATTTTTTTCCTGAACTCTGTCTGGTGGGGGGGCCTAGAAGAAATGAGTGTTCAGTTCTTTGTTTCTAAATACCATTCTTCATTTTAATAAATCAAGGTCCTTAGTGAGAAGATTCATTCTAGTCTGGGGTAGGGAAAGCATAAAATAAGACTGAAACATCTTATTGCACTAGAAATAAGGAAGTGCTCAAAGAATGAGGGGGACATACAAAGGACACAGGAGGCAGCCTAAAGGGTCTCCCACTGGCCATAGCTGAGGTAATTTGTGTATTAAAGTACATAATGAAATAATTGACTACAACCAATGGAATAAAATAAAAATCCATGAGGTCACACTAATGGCAGGAAGGAAGGAAAGAAGGAAGGAGGTAGGAAGAAGGGAGGGGGGAGGAGAGGGGGAGGGAGGGAAAGCAAAGGCTCTTTCTTTCAATAGAATGCCAACTAATAAATATAGAAGGAATGATGGAGTTAGAAAAGCATCAATGGACACCAAAACTACTGGGTAAATGTTTCATAAGAAAATGCATCAAAATTAACTTAATCAACATCAGAACAAATGAACGTCATGTACCTCTTGATATGATGCAATGAGAACTACACAATGTCACTTCTCTTGTATTTTTGTTAAAAATGCATAAACTGACTCTAATCATGAAGAAATATTAGGTAAATCCAAACTGAGAGACAGTATATAAAATAATTGACCTGCATTCCAAAAAAATACCAATACCAAAAAAGACAAAGAAATTTTGAGAAAATGTTCCAGGTAAAAACAAACTATAGTAAAATGACAACTAAATGCAATGTGTGACTGTGGATTAGATCCTGGACTGGGGGAAATAATAGCCCCCAAGGACATTAGTAGGACAATTGGCAAGACTTGAATATGGAGTGTGGATTAGATTATAATATTGTGTTAATTTTAAGTTTCCTAATTCTGATAATTGTACTGATGTTACATAAGAACATATCATTGCTCTTAAGAAGTAAACTCTGAGTAGGGGTAAAGGTGTACAATGCCTCTTACTCTCAAATGGTTCAGAAAAATAATATAAGTACCTATGAATTGATGGAGCAAATAATAAAGCATTGGGGATAAACTATAAATGGGCAAATTTGGGTAAGGATATGTGGGATTTATTGGTATTATTCATTCAACTTTTCTGTAAGTTAAAAAGTATGCCAAAACAAAGAGTTAAAACAAAAACAAAATAATGACATATCTCTATTATAGCTCTTTTACCTTTCTAAGTTATTTCTATTAAAACACCCATTCCTGTGAAAACACGTTTCATTTAAATGTTTATAAATTGCACTGCACCCCACACAAATGAATAATATTTCATTGGAGTGCTGTGGCTCTCAGTCCTTGTTCATCTTTTTTAACTACTCTACCCTCTTGGTGAGCACATCCATTTTCATATCTTTAAATGCTATCTACTTGTCAAAACAAATTGAGTCTTAAAAATAGAAGCATTCTAACATTCCATCAACAAATTCCAATGACACCTTCCCTGAAATATATATTCTTTCATAGGAAGATATTATGGACATAGAGGGTGATAGTTTCATTGAATGATATGAAGAAAAACATTTTAAATTCATTGCAAGACAAAGGGATTATCAAAAGTAATTTCAAGGATGATAATATAAAGAATATACTGACTAAAAATGCTAATAAATATAAAATTATTTTCTTTATAGGGTAACACTGCCAGTGATTATTTTACCAGTTCAAGAAGTGCTTGACAAAGGCTGGCTTATGGTGGTGCTTTTGTCTGGAAAGGATGTAGGTAGTATGCATTGGCATCTCATAATCTCAGACATTATAAATTTAACAAAGGTACTGGGATTGATATGCATAACAATTCATTGATTAAAATGATGGAGACACTTCAGAGCCCCGTTTATGATGAAGGAGGGTGATCAATTCAAGTCAGACTTTTTATTCCTAAATAGTAATATAGTGATGATGAAAAATATAGTATTTATATTTGAATCAGCCATATTCTTACCCAAAATCAATTATTAAAAGACATTCAAAGAAGCATTGCTTGTACACTTGATTGAAAAAAAAGAATGGATAC